>JAOYMZ010005669.1:0-23066 GCA_025802335.1 Pinguicula primuliflora | reverse complement strand
GTCGAAACTGGACCAAAGCATATGGATTTTCATCTAAAAAATATAAGCTTTCCAATGGTGCGATCAATTTCGAAAACAGATGGTGCTACGAAAAAATTGTCCACACGAAAGGAAAAACTGTCCACACCAAGCTGACCATACGAAGTTGGTTCTTAATATGTAACTTATACTCATTAAAAAATTTTGAGTTAGTCGTATATTGTAGTAGTACATTTACATTTAAGTTGGTTTTGGGTGTGTGAAATTCGTGTGGAACATTTAAACACTCACCTCAAGTTTAATTAGGTAAATCATGTTGAACTTATACTACCACATGAATAATACTTAAAATTGAGCAATTTTCATTATGGGATCAATACTCGTGGTTCTTCCGAAAATAATTACGAAAACGTTAGAAACAATCATCGAGACCTCTTGAAACAATGCCCAAATTGACTCAAACCCCATGGATATCCATGGGGCCAATACTCGGAACATTTCGCCGGAACACTCTCGAGCCATAAATTGCCCGCTCTAACACCATATTAGAAAACATACTCGGCCCTACTCCGAGCTCGGGTCACGTATCGGCAGATGTGCATGTCTGAATAAATTTAAGTATGAAGATATGGGTTACTCTTATTAAAATTTTGAGCCCAAGTGAATTATAACAATACATTTTTATTTAAGTTGTTTGATTTTGGTTGGTTAAATCAGTATAGAACATTACAACAACAATTGCATTGAGTCGTGTCAAATTGCAAAGGAACCAGCATAGGGTAATTTTTTTTCTTTGTCTACCCATAAATTAATTTTTTGCAAGGTAACCCACCACCAAATGATAACAGTACGGAACATATTACCCATCAAAGCCTGACACAGTACATGTACGAAAATGCTTGGAAAGAAAAAAAAAGCCAATGGACATCAAAATTTGAAATGTTGACCGGCAGCAATATAGGCGGAGACGCCGGCGATGACCTCGGAGACGTGCAACATCAACAAGGGAAGGAACCAACAATCAACAACGACACAATCCAGGAGGGGGGCCAGTCATCTGAGGCTGGGGGTCGAGTGGGAGACCGGGATTGGATAGAAGTGCTTCCCCGAAAGTCAGTAGTCCACCGGCGTCTCACTCCCCCTGGACCAAATACTCAGAAGTTGGCGAAGTTTCAGGGAGAGAAGTACAATCAGATCCGCAAAATGAGATTGCATCTAACCTCTCTAAACTTCACAAACTTCCCTCCGGATTGGGATGTTCGGAAAATGGCATCGGCCCTGAAAGAATACGGTATGATATTCCATGTCTTTATTGCGAACAAACTAGGATTAAATGGAAAGAAGTTTGGATTTCTTCGTTACAAAGCAATCTTGGATCCAATGAAACTTGTCGCTAGTGATTAATTTTCAAGTGCCGAATGGTAGGGTGCCGAATATGCATCTCGGCCGTCGGACTACATAACAAAAACATTGCTATTGGATAATGCTATTTTTCTAAATAATATTATGCTGGTTTCGCCGCCCAAAAAATTTAAAACCCTATTTAAATGTTATAAACCTAACAGCTAAATATAAACCAAGGCTAAACCCTAAGGACCCAATGGCTAAATTCTAAAAATCCAAGGGCTAAAACCTAAAAATTCAAGAGCTAAACCGTGATTGTGTCTCGACCGTCGGATGCAGATCCGACGGCCGAGGATGCATATTCGGCATGATAGGGTGTCATTCGGTACCTTACCTTCGGCATTTGAAAATTTGTGTGTCGCTAGTATCAATGGTAAGCAATTGGCTGGATATGTGCTTCAGGTAAATGTTGCTCGGTATTAGGAATGGAAGCCTGTGATAAACAAGAAAAGTCAGTACATCAAACCCGTAGCACGCATGGGAAAAATGATGAAAAGGAAGAGAAAATGGAGAGATCTACTGGGCAATTGAGGGACGGTGCCACCTATGCAGACGAGGCCCTCTATACCGGACCAAATTGAGACACCAAAAGCAGAAGAAAAACTCGTGGAATGATGTAAGTCGTTGATGTGATTTGCAACACATTCGGCCGACTGCTGACTGAAGGACAGGTGGATTTCGTCTGCTTTTCGTGGCATTTTTTTCGTCCGGTTTAGAATTTCTGCTATGCAGACATGGTGAACAAGGATGGGAACCCAATTCCAAAACCACCAAGTTTGGAGTTAAACAGTTATTAGACAGGTCCAGAAGACCAGGAATGGCTGCAAAATGCCTTGATAGCAGAACTCAAGACAAAAGGAAACAAAATGCGTCTCACCACTGAAACTCTGATGAAAAGATCAGGTTAAGCTGATTTCTCAATCCTACCGATTGAAGGCAATAAAGTGATCATACAAGGATTGTGGGGTTTGCAAAAGGAATCTCTGCTGGCTCTGGGCTCTATCCCACACAATAATATGTTCCAGAATATACAGAAATGGGAAAATACTGGGGAGCTCCTGAAAAGGACAGTTTGAACTCGAATGAGGGGTGTAACCCTTACACTATTGGAATGAGCAGATGGATTGGTAAGCAGTTGGGAGAAGTTATGAGTATTGATCCGAAGTCATTAGCACATCAAGAATTGAGGCATTGTCGCCTAAGAATTTGTTCAACAAAAAGAGCAGCACTGAAGGGATAAAGTGAACTTGTGATTGATTCACGGGTGTACGAAATTGAGATAGAGGAAGAAATTGAGGAAAAACCAGAGCCTCAGTTAATTGAAATGGACATACCCAGTGTCAACTCACCAGTAGGAGAAAAAGAATCTGATAGAGGTAATAAATGGCACGGAGGACATTACACCAGCCCCACCTACCCTGCCTGTTGTGCTCTATGAGCCTACGATAGAAGACACACCTCATGTGAGAGAAATACAATCCCCAATTAAGAATGAAACAGATCTTGGAAAGGGCAACGATACCCCTATGGTGAATCAACGTGAACTGTGTGAGTGTGGGAGAAAAGTGGTGACGAAAAAAACTAGACCCGTGCGACTGAGAAGAAGTCATCAGCCTATATATACTCACAGACTTACTGGGCGCAATACTCCTAGCTTAGAACTTCTGTGGAACCGAATAAAAGCCAGAGAATGTAGATGGAAAAGAATACAAGTGATGAAAGAAAAAAGAAGAGAAAAAGCGACAAGTAATCGGACAAAAGCACAGCCAGATGAATGCATACCTGAAACACAGGAGGCAATTTCGAGCCAGGCCCAAAAGACAGTCATCATAGCTAACACTATCGGTGTGGAACTAGACGCACAGCATATACCTACAATCATGCAGATGGAGGAAAGAGACAGAGCTAGCAAATGGTATAGTACACAATAGCAAGATTGGTTGGTGAAAAACAGTTTTAATGTGAATTCTAAGTTACAATATACGTTGCTGGGGAAGACCCCAAATGAAGCAAGAACTCACACACTTAATTAGGAGACATGACCTACAGATGATATGCTTACAAGAGACGAAACACAAAAAGATAATGAGATGAGTATGTACTCAAATGTGGTGAACTGCTGACATGGATTGTGTGGATAAGCCATCAAATGGGCTATCTGGAGGACTGATCTGTTTGTGGCGACAAGAGGCTTTTGAACTAAGCAGTGCTTGGATAGGAGAAGGCATAATAGAGCTCATTGGCCAATGGAAAGAACAGGGAATTGAGATAAAAAAAAATAATTTAGTGTACTCACCTTGTACTATTGTAGGAAAATGAAGAATGTGGACAACAATTCTACAAAGACCGAGGTTGGATCCTGAGACAAGGTAGTGTATTTCTGGGGACTTTAATTCTGTGAGAAGTGAAGAGGAGAGGAAGGGCATCAGAAGAAACCCACGAGAAATGCAAGACTTTAATAACTTTGTCCAGGCAACAGAACTAGTGGATCTTCCACTACAATTAAGGCGCTTTACATGGTTTCATCCCGGAGGACACAGTACTAGTCGCTTAGATAGATTTCTACTAGATGAATCTTGGCTTATGGAGTGGCAAAATCTAGGGCAGCTAGCCCTAGATAGGAAAACCTCATATCACTGTCCACTGCTGCTGATGAATGATCAAACAGATTGGGGACAAAACCTCTCAAGGTTCTAAATGCATGGTTCCAACATGCAGAGTTTGAACACTTTGTCACTGACTCCTAGGCAGCAATTCAAGTCACAGGAAGGAAAGGCTATGTCTTATTCCAAAAGCTTAAGTAACTACGGGAGAAGCTAAAGAGATGGACCAAAGATGTTTTTGGAGAATTAAATGAGCAGATTAGAGACACAGAATTTTCTATAAATGAGATGGATAAACTGATGGAAAATAGAGTTCTGACAGATGCTGAGAAAAGTCAGATAAAGGCCAATAATTTGAAATTTAAGAAATTGAATAACATGGCAGGAAGTCTAGCCTATCAGAAGTCTAGAAATCGTTGGCTCAAAGAAGGTGATGGAAATAATAAATACTTCCATGCTTGTGCTTGTGGAAACCGGGCCAGAAACACAATAAAAGGGATTTTCATTGATGGATCATGGCAAGACAATATAATGGTGGTGAAACAATACTTGCAAGATGCATTCTCAACACACTATGTTGAGCAGTCTAATGGAAATCCTCATGTGACTTGGAATTTAAACAGGAATGTTACTGTGTAGAAAATGAAATGATTACAGCAAGATTCATTGAAGAGGAAGTTTGGATGGCAGTAAACTCATGTGGAAGTAACATGAGCCCAAGTCCTAATGGCTACAATTTGTAGTTTATCAAACACTTCTGGCCAATTTTGAAAAAGGATGTAATGGATTTCATGGAAGAATTTTGGGAGCACGCAACTATACACAAAGGACTAAATGTTACCCTAGTGGCACTGGCACCAAAAACTTCTAGCCCCCAGAACATTGGAGATTTTCGGCCTATCTCCATTGTAAGTTCCATATATAAGATATTGGCGAAAGTGTTGGCAGCAAGGCTAAATGGGGTCCTATCACGAATCATTTCTAAGAGTCAAACAGATTTCATCCAAAAAAGATCAATCCTAGACAGTGTGGTGCTTACAAATGAGATATTACAGGAAGCAAAAATGAAAAAAATGAAATGCGATGTCTTAAAAGTGGATTTCCAAAAAGCATTTGACATTATACATTGGCCCTACATGTGGAAACTCATGGAGGCTTTTGGTTTTAGTGTGAAATGGATAGAATGGCTAAAGGGATGTGTGCAGAGTGCGAGCTTATCTATCACAATTAATGGAAGTCCATGCGGTGAATTTAGAATGGGGAGAGGATTGAGGCAAAGAGATCCTATGTCACCCCTGCTATTTGCAATTGCAGCGAAAGGATTAAATGAACTAATAAATGTTGCAGCTGAAAATGGTTTGTTGTCGGGTTATAAAGTTGGAAATGCTGGTGTCGCACACCAGCAATTTGCACATGACACGGTCATATTCACTGACGGATCACGCACTGATGCTCAGGCAATCAAAGGAGTTCTCAAAACATTCGAGATTCTATAAGGCCTACAAGTGAACTTCAGCAAAAGCAGAATATTTCCAGTGAATATTAGCCCTGAGGAGCACATACAACAAGCTAGAATGATGAATTGTGCAAGAGACACGCTCCATTTTACCTATCAGGGAGTAAAAGTAGGTGCAAATCCGAGATTAGAGAGAGCACTTGGAGACCAGTCTTGCAGGCTATAGAAAGCAAATTAAAAAGATGGGAGAATAAGTATGTCTCATTTGGAGGTCGGATCACGCTGATAAAATCAGCACTCACTTCTATCCCGATATATTATCTCTCTATATACAAAGCACCTATAGGGATTTTGAAAAAGATGACAAGTTTATGCAGGATATTCTTATGGGGAGAAGAACTGAATGGTCCTAGAAGAATTACTTGGATTAAATGGTCGACTATATTATGCTTACCTAAGAAAAAGGGTGGACTAGTAGTGAAGAGCCTCAAGCACTTAAACCTATCCCTACTAGGGAAATGGGGACACAGGCTAATCAAAGAGCCTGATCAGCCATGGACACAAGCAGTCCATTTGTTATATGAAGACATGGTGCTAACACTGGAGAAGGCGCAGAATACTCAAAGAAATAGTTTCTCTCCCTGGATGCGGGATCTAAAAAAGAGCATACTTGAGCAAGACTGGTTCATGTCTAAACTAAGCCGAAAACTTGGTAAAGGTACTTGAATTAAATTCTGGACAGATAGATGGCTAGGGACTGAACATTTCTCAACTAAATACCTAGATTTATACAACCTAACAGTCGATAAAGAGGTGAAAATTGCTGAGAAAGGAACCTATGGAAATACCTGGTCTTAGTACTGGCTATGGAATAGACACTGGAATCTGCAGGAAGCTACCCAATTTGATGGCTTACAGAATCTCCTGTGCGCCCCACCTCCACCCACAGATGAGGAGGATACATGGATTTTGCTGGAAACATCACCTTACAACACATCAGAACAATATAGGAGATTAATAGAGGTGGAATGGAATGGCCTTCAAACCAATGAAACAACAAATTCAGCTTGGAATTCGTATGTCCCAATGAAAATACAGGCCTTTTCATGGAGGGCCGTGCATAATCGGGTCCAAACACGAGACAATTTGGCCAGGAGAGGGGTATCTTTAGCCACTGATATGTGCCCTAATTGCAATCAACAGTAGGAATCTGCTCTGCACATCTTCCTCAGATGCCCTGCTTCCAGGGATGCATGGCGAAAATGTTTGATCTGACTAGAAATTCAGCTAAATCTACCTCAAGAAATCGAAGCACTCCCCAATTTCCTAGCAGCACCGGTGCATAGCACAAAAAAGAGAAAGGTATGGTGGATTATATGTCAACTGGTTCTCTGGAGCATCTGGAAGAGAAGAAATGTGATTCTCCCCGGACGAAGTAAATGATCAAACAATACTGGATGTAAGTGCAACTCGAATCATGGATTTTGATGAGAATACACAACAAAATTGATCTTGCCATCAGCTTTAATTTGTGGTGTAGTGCGCCAATTGATTGCATGAGATAGCCATACTTGTAAAAAACATATTGTACATATGTGAATAAAATATATACAATACTTATTAAAAAACATACGAAAATGCTTTGCATACGCATTCATTCTGTTTGCAATTGCGTACGTGAAGCATTTGACGGTTTATAATTGCGGTGTAGTTGTTGGCTGGCAATGATAAAGTAGAAATAGAGGCACGTGGTCATAGCATGTCAGAGGTCAGATAATTAATTTTGAGAATTACGAAATATTCACCACTACAATTATGGTTTATTATATATAAAAAATTTAATGATAGTTTTAATTTTGATATTAATCAATCATAATTTTTTTCCTGCATGACACTTGCTTGGACAAGTGCTTATCTTGTTGGACAATAAATCTAGATCATCGATTTAAAATTTGAAGGCGCAGATCAAACACACATTAAAAATTGCACGTGACACCCAATTATTTTGGATCTAAAGCAAAAAAACTGATTCGAGACATTTCACTCACCACTCTGAACATCTCTCCCATCAGCATCATTCCACAATCCTCATCGCTACCGTTCCACAACTCTCACCGCAGGGATTCGTCGGAAGGAGTCTCTGCAGGTATTTCGCCGCAACCCTACCATCTTTGTCTAAGAAATTCAGGGTAATCTATTGTTAGGGTTACGGTTGGTTGATTACAGAGTCGATGGTTGTTCTTGAATTTGTCTATGATATTGATTAGTAAAGTAAGATTGTTGAAATTTTGTGGTTTTGTATTAACCTTTTGCTGACTCTATTGGTTGTGGAAATTGTGAGAATTTAGCATGATGAATATGATATTTGTTATGCGCTGGATTAAAATTTTCTGAGAATATCACGATGACTGCTTCTTGAGAAAAGTTTGACTTTTAAGTGCACAACAGATTACTTTGGCTGAACGTTTCAAACATGTCTTTGTTAGGAACCCAGCAACGGACAATCCATACTCAGACATTATAGTTTATACCAGACGCGCACGTGGATTGACAACAACCAAGTATTGAAGACTAAGTGTTTTACATTTCTAGCCGTTGAAGACTAAAAGTAGCTGTTATGTTTTGTAGTATAAGAAGGAGACACCTCGTGTATGAAAGACACGCTCTTGGGAATACAACTCTCTTTTCTTGCATTACAGTATCTCTCTGTTGTTACATTCATACATTCCATTGCCATCCAACATCATAGCTCAAAACAGGAATCCTCGAGTTGTAGAGGCATCCTAGGAAATCTAGGAAGGGCAGGCGATCGTGGAAGAAGCTGCCGGAATTAGAACTCGTTCGCGGTCCAGGGTGTGTAACAAAGTGGTATCGGAGCCGCGAGTGTTCCCCTCTGACGAGATAATGAGCGATTCTTCTTCATCCGACTCCCACCCTCAATTGGATCAGATCCGGGCAGACCAGCAACAATTTTAGACTTCCATCGACTCCCGGCTCGGGTCGGTGGATGCTACACTACAAATGTTAACTGCTATGCTGCAGACACTCCAGTCCCAATTACCGAGCTCCGGCACTGCAGGTTCATCCGCCACCCCTCCGGTCTCAACGCCCCTACCGACACCAAATTCAGATCCCTTGGTCTCAATGCCCATAATGATGCCAAATTTGGACCCTCCGACCGATACAATACCATCTTGGTGTATTCCCCCGAATTCCCAGACCCCGAATCCCCTGAATCCCCTTCCAACACCCCCGTTGGAAGCCATCACGGTCCCCCAAACCCTCCCCACCACCACACCGACAAATGCCTCTCTTCCTCCAGCATCGATTGGGGCTTACCTGCCTCCGCCGTCGCTGTACCCCCCTCTGCTCTACTCCAAGTACCCCACCACGGCCTATGCCCCATGGGGTTAGGCCAACTCCATCCCCGGCCATCATTTAGAAGCTCTCTGAGTGCCTCCCGGCGACCCCTGGCAACCATCCCACACCAGTATAACTCATTATCCGTATCTCGGAGACCCTTGTAGCCAGACCAGCGATGGTCCAGTCCAGCCGTTGTGCTGGGACTTTCCGACGTTCTCTAGTGGCGACCACGCGGAGTCATGGTTACTGCGATGTGCCTCATATTTTACTCACCAGCACATCCCTGCATCGGAACAGGTGGCCATGGCCGCTTACTATCTCTTGGGTGATTCTCAACAATGGTGGTGCTCCCTCACTCTCGAATATCCCAATTAACCTGGTCGGAATTTTGTTGGTACTTCCGCCAGTAATATGCACCGCCTGGCTTAAATGATCCGGTGGCCGCCATCGCCGCTCTCCGGCAAGATTCCATGGTCGAATACATTAATCGGTGCTGGACGCAATTGGCCCCATTGGTCAAAGGCCACATCACCCCGAAATCGAAACTGACCCTATATATACAGGCTCTAGATCCCAGAATCGTTGCAGATGTCTGCCTCCATCGGCCACCGTCGGTCTTCGACGCCATGTACATGGCCCGTGAGGTACAAACAAAGTTGGCTTTATATTCTAACCAGTTTTGTTCTGTCCCCTCCCCCTGCAGGTCGCACCACTTTCACTCCGGCACCCCACCCACCTCTGGGACCCTCTCCCCCCGGAACCTCCAGCAACCCACCCCACCGGCCAGATGTTCCACGGTCCCGCCCACAGGAACGTCGCCATTTAACAGCCGCCGAGATCGCACAACGCAAGGCTCAAGGACTCTGCTACAAATGCGATGACAAGTAAGTCAAAGGGCATGTTTGTCGGAGCCTATTCTTTATCGAGCTTAAGGGTGATCTGGAAGAAGATGATCCAACTGAGGAAAGGGAAGAAGAATGCACCATCTGAGTAAATGCCATGTCCGGGTAGACTTTGACGGATATTGTCAAAATTGCTGGAACCATCGTCGGTAACGATGCCTTAATTCTTTTGGACTCTGGTAGCACTCACTGCTTTGTGGATGCAGGTTTAGCAGCCAAGTGGGGCTTACAGACCACTTCTACCCGCCGGGCTTTGATTATCGTCGCTAATGTCACTAAGATTCCAAGCCGTGGCTATATTGAAGGAGCAGAAGTTCAGTTAGGCTCCAACTGTTTCCGCATCAATCTTTATCTCTTACCCCTGAGCAGATTTGGGGCCGTCCTTGGGGTTAACTGGTTGAAGAGTCTCGGCCCATCCACTTAGGATTTTGACGCTCAGAGTTTTACTTTCCACTGGCACGGCGAGCGTGTAACTTTATACGGGGTTCTATCCCAATTCCAGCCCAGTCAAGATGCATCCTTGAACTCCAACGATGCCCTACAATCAGTACTCGTCCAGTTCAAGGACATCTTCCAGCAACCACAGGGCCTTCCGCCCGCCAGGCTGTGCAACCACAAAATTATCCTTAAACAAGGCTCGGATCTCGTTAGCTCTCGCCCATATCGGTATCCTCATGCACAAAAATCCGAAATAGAATGCCAGTGCTCTGAATTGTTAGCTCAAGGATGGATATGGCCGAGTACTTCACCATTCGGCTCCCCTGTGCTCCTCATCAATAAAGCTGATCAATCATGGCGTATGTGTGTCGACTACTGCGCCTTTAATGCCATCACCGTCAAGGATTGCTTCCCAATTCCAGTCGTTGAGGAACTCTTGGAAGAGCTAGGCAGGGCACGCTACTTCTCGAAACTAGACCTTCGCTCAGGCTATCATCAAATCTGCATGGACTCAGCAGCGGTTCCTCTCACAGCTTTTCAAACACATCAAGGCATTACGAGTATTTGATGATGCCGTTTGGCCTTATGAATGGCCCAGCCACCTTTCAATCCCTTATGAATTCTATCATAAGAGAAGATAGAATTAATCCTGTAGGCAGAGAGTTAATCATGATTTACTATTGAGCAATGTTCTTTATATCCCCTCCTTCAGCTTCAACCTGTTATCTGTTTCAAGTCTTAGCAAGCGTTCAGGAATCTTTATCAGCTTCTTCCCTTCCTTCTGTATTCTCGTGTTTTTTTGATGTATTTTGATTTACGGCTACTCATGGTCGGATCATTTGGAGCATGTACGCCAGACGTTCCTTCTCTTATGCCAGAATCACCGTGTGGTCAAAGAAACAAAGTGTTCTCTCGCCATGGAGAAGGTGTCTTATTTAGGCCATATCATCTCAGCATCCGGTGTGAAGGCCGACCTAGACAAAATTTCATCCATGCTGTCCTGGCCGATCCCCGGTGATGTGCACAACTTACACGAGTTTCTGGGGTTAACCAGGTACTATCGTCGTTTCATCCGCAATTATGGCATCAGCACAGCACGCTTGACGAATCTACTCAAGAAATCTGCTTTTGAATGGACCAGGATGCACAGACTACTTTAGACACTCTGAAGACTGCTCTCGTCTCCACCCCCATCCTTCGCATGCCCAATTTCAACAAGCCCTTTGTGATCGAATGTCACGCTTTAGGAACTTACATAGGGGCAGTGCTATTACAGGACTCACATCCTCTGGCATATTTCAGTCGCAAGCTTGGGAAGCAGCACCTCGCATTACCAGCTTACGAGAAAGAATTAATTGGCCTTGATAAGGCCATCCAGCGTATTCAAGCTGACTTCTACTGGCCTCAAATGAAGCAACATGTGATTGAGTTTACAACAGCCTGCCTTGTCTGCCAGAAGAATAAAGCCGAGCATCTCCAGCCAGCTGGATTATTGCAACCTCTGCCAGCCCCAGAAATGATTTGGAGCGACATTTTGATGGATTTCATCGATCACTTACCTTCATCACATGGAAAAATAGTGTTACTTATCGTTGTTGATCGCCTATCCAAGATGGCTCACTTCATCGTCCTCAACCATTCGTATATCGTGGCTTCTGTGGCCCGTGCCTTCTTCAGAGACATCTTCCGGCTTCATGGTCTGACTCAGTCCATTGTCCCAGACCACGATGCCTTTTCCAGTCAGTTTTGGCATGAGCTCTTCAAGCTCAGTGGTACCACGCTCAATTTCAGCACCGCGTATCATCCGCAATCGAATGGCCAAATCGAGGCCGTAAATCGCACCATTCAACTGTACCTTTGGTGTCTGACCGGAGATAATCCTACCCGCTGGAGCCAGTGGATGGCCTTGGCCGAATACAGCTACAATACCAGCTACCATTCTGCCCTTAAAACCTCTCCCTTCGAAGCAGTCTATGGCTGCTCCCCCACCACGGCTTTTGGACTATACCCCGGGCCTCACCACATTAGAAATTGTTGATTTTGCTCTCCGAGACCGACATGAATTCCTGGCAGAACTCCGCGAGCAGTTGCTCCAAGCCCAGAATTACATGAAGCAGCAATACGATCGCCGCCACCATGAACTCTCCTTCGATGTTGGCGACTGGGTCCTCCTACGGCTTCAACCGTATCGTCACACGTTGCTAGGTAACAAACATACTAAGAAACTGATGTCTGTGTTTTATGGTCCGTTTCAGGTTGCTTCTCGAATCAGGGAGGTCGCCTACAAACTCTAGTTGCCACCCGAAGCTAGGATGCATGATATCTTCCACATCTCCCATCTCAAACGATTCAAAGTCACCCCTCTGGCTGCTCCTCAACTGCCTCATGTTATCCAAGGACAATCGGTTCCAACACCCAGGCCATCCTGGATACTTGCGAGCACCACGGGTCTCAGCAGGTCCTTGTGAATTGGGTTGGTTTCCCACCTGAAGATGCCACTTGGGAAGATCGCTCATACATCCGCCAGTCCTACCCTGCATTCCCGCTTGAGGACAAGCAGGCCCCTGATGCAGGGGGGATGTTAGGAACCTAGCAACGGACAATCTGTACTCAGACATCATAGTTTATACCAGACGCGCACGTTGATGACAGCAACCAAGTATTGAAGACTAAGTGTTTTACATTTCTAGCCGTTGAAGAATAAAAGTAGCCGTTATGTTTTGTAGTATAAGAAGGAGACACCTCGTGTATGAAAGACACGCTTTTGGGGAATACAACTCTCTTTTCTTGCATTACATTGTCTCTCTGTTGTTACATTCATAAGTTTCATTGCCATCCAACATCATAGCTCGAAACAGGAAGCCTCGATTTGCAGAGGTGTCCCAAGAAATCCAGGAAGGGCAGGCGATCGTGGAAGAAGCTGTCAGAATCAGAACTCGTTCGCGGTCCAGGGTGTGTAATAAAAATAAAAGATTCATAAGGTTTAACATTTATATCATTTAGCCCTTAGCGTTTATAGGATGGGTTTTATATTTTTATGCCGGCAAAGCCACCATAATATTAGTTTTAAAAAATAAAAAATAGTAAGGTTTTATAGGTTTCACAGTTATAGGGTTTAGTGTTAATAGAATTTAACATTTAGGATTTATTAGGGGTGCACAATATACCCGCGGGTACTGGGTAACCCGGTACCCAAACCGGACCCGGACCCGGACCCGGACCCGGACCCGTTACGCGGCGGGTACCGGGTATTCGGGTAACGGGTCCGGTTCCGGGTAGCTTTTTTGCTACCCGGAGATTTCGGGTTCGGGTCATAGTGGGTATAGGGTACTCGATGCCCGGACCCGGTAGTAAAAAAAAGTTCAAAGATTTTCGGGTCCGGTTCGGGTACCCGGACACGGTCCGACTTTTTTAAATAAAAAAGTAACTTTCGGGTTCTGGTTACCCCAACCCGATCTCGGAAAAAATAAAAATTAAAAATTAAAAAAATTAAAAAAGCAAGGTACCGAGTACCCGGGGGTTCGGGTACCGGGTACCCGAACCCCGGGTACGGGTAGCACCCGGTTGTGCACCCCTAGGATTTATAGGATATGGTTTTAGATTTTTATGACGTTGAAGCTGTCGTAAAAATAATTTTAAAAAATAAAAATAGTAAGATTTTATAGCATTTAGCCTTTAGGATTTTATAGGATATCGTTTTGGATTTATACGGCAAATCGCCGTAATATTAATTTATATTTTTGTTTTAATTTTTTAATTTATGTTAGTATTTTAATATTAATTTATGTTTAGTGTTTTAATTTTTTTAATTTATGTTTAGCGTTTTAATTTATTGTTTTATTATTGTCTTTTTGTACACTTAAGTCAAAATTACATAATTTTGAATTTTATACTTAATCAAGTACAAACTTACTAAATAAATGTAGCATTATTCTAATTTTTTTTTTTTTTACTTCGTACCTGAATAACCACCATGTGTTGGTAGCAATTAAATCGTAACAACTGAAAACGTAAACTAAACTAGGCATGAGTCAAATATCACGAGGAGCCCTGATGTGACGCTGGGCCGTCCCGCGGAAAATTTGAACTAGGCCGCATCCGGTTGGTCCAAATTAGGAAGAATGTGCCCCCCCTCTGGTCCATGTAGCTTCGCCCCTGGCCGTTGGGAACCCTCTGAGTCGTGTATAAAATGGGACAGTGTGAGTGGGGAAGAAACCATCTCATTCACATGGAAGTGGCGTAATCGATTCCATTGCAGCTAAGGAGTTGGAAGCTAGATTCAATATGTAAGTAGTACGACCATGGGATTGATTTATTGGATGAAGGAGATGTTTTCTTGCCTGAATTTAAAGTTATGTTCATCAAATTGGTTGATTAGTAGGACCTTGGTGAAAACTGTTTACTTTTGTGAAATGTATTCGATATGTTCGAAAACCTGTTTAAAGCATTTTATCGATTTCCTTAATTTTCTCTTTCAAAGGTTCAAAAATTTCTTCTATATGAAAAACCCTGCTGTTTTCAATGTTTTCAAAACTTGCGTGCAAGAATTTAGATTGATGAAGTTAGCATAGTTTTTTTTTGTTTTCTGATTCTTACGTGAAAGTAATAGCAGGCTAGATTTGTTATACTAGGATCAAACTTAGGATTTTGGAATGATAAATTAGTCTTCTTTTGAAAACGTTTCTTTTAGAACCACCTGGTAAATTTTAAGTGCAATTGGGTAACGATATGAGAACAGTACAAGTGGTATTGGCCTGCGGTGATGACGGGATCCCACAGTCGAGTTTTTTTTTTTTTGATAAGCATTTTTTGATTTTATTAAATTAAATAAGCGTTTTGTACACCATTTACATGCTTTTTCCCAAAGCTCCGCACCCGATTCAAACAGATTGAATTAAATAAGCATTTTGTTTGCATGATATGTTTGGGAAAGGGGAGTCTGGTTTGTCTTGCGTTATGACAGGTTTCACAAGGAGCAAGTGATTGATCACTACCAACATCAAGATATTTCATCACTTTAATGGGTACATGCCCTAAAAGATTATGCCATAAGGTTGAATTATAGTCAGCAGACAAAAATACAGAATACAGAGGTACATCAAAAATACGCTAAACAGAATGAGACACTGAAGTCTTTGAAGGCAACAAAGGCTCTTTCTGCAGCTGAATTATTGGCTCTTTGTGCGGCAAAACAGGAAGACTAGGTTGGTCCAGTACGTAGATGCCCAAAAACTCTCTGCCTACAAGGACCCTTCTACTTTTCAGGTCCTCTAGAAAACAGAAGGAAGGGAAGAAGCTGATAAAGATTCCTGAACGCTTGCTAAGACTTGAAACAGATAACAGGTTGAAGCTGAAGGAGGGGATATAAAGAACATTGCTCAATAGTAAGTCAGGATTAATACTGCAATCTCCAATATATTTTGCAGAAGTAATTGTACCATCAGCCTGTCTTACATCCAGGCCAGATTTGGCCGCACGAATAGAGCTCATGAGTGACAAGTTGTTGCACATATGGCTTGAAGTCCCAGTATCAATAATCCAGGCATTGACATTCAGTAAAGGAGAGACCACTAATGCACGTAAAAAGGTTTGAATACCTGCAAACTTTTCATCCAGAGGTGTAAAAGTTGTTGCTCCAGCTGGTGTCATTCCTTTGAGCACTTTAGAAACCTCGAGTCTGACCATATCTGAGAATAAGCTCTGTGCATTATGAAGTCCCTGAAGATAATAGGAATTCTCATCCAATGGCGACTGAAGTATAAGATGTGCATACTGTGATTGGGGCCTTTTTCCTTTTCTGTTTAGATCTCACAGCTTGAAGCAGTTTTGAGTTGTATGCCCCTGAACATGGCAATAGTCACAGGTCTCAAGCTTGTAGCATTCGAGCATTGTGTGCCCTGGTCGCTGACAATTATCACAGCATATGTCTGCACTCCTTCCCCCTTGGCAACATATTTTTATTCATGCAAAATGGTGCTTGGCCCAATATTCTTGACTTTCCTTGCCATCCTGGTGTCTGAGTTCCAGTTTTATATACTTCAGATATTTTTGCAACCATGGCCCCTTGTTCAAGACACTCCAAATACTGCAGGATGCTCTTCTCTTTGCTTTTCTACCGTGAGGATCATTGAATACACTTTATTTAGAGACGACATTGGTTCTGTCGCAAGAATTTGTTTGGAGATTTGCACATAGTCTGCATTAAGCCCAAACAAGAATTTCATAAGCCTTTCTTCCTCAGCATATTCAGTAGCACCACATTTGCATTTTATCAATGGTCTCATAAAACTCAATTCGTCCCATAAGCCCTTCAACTTGTTGAAGTAAGCTGTGACTGACAAATTTCCTTGCTTGAGATGAGCGATCTCCCTCATGAGTTTGAAGACCATCAGGCCATTACATTCACCTAGTCTTTCCGTGAGCTCTATCCAAAGATCTTTTGCACTGGTTGTGGTATAGGAAAAACCTTCCAGCACCTCCTTGCTTATCGAGTTGTAGATCCAAGAAGTCACCATTAACTCATCACACTTCCAAGCCTGATATTCGGTGAAGCACGGATACGCTCTAGTGCGTATCGGATACGGATACGCACCGGATACGCCCGATACGTATGAAAAGACGTATCGGGCCATATATGCAATTTCTAAAATTGCAGATACGGTCCGGATACGGGCGAATCGCAAAGCTGGCGCGTGTCTTCGGATTCGTCGCCCATGACGAGGAAGAAGTCCACGTCGTTGCAGCTCCGGCTCAGAGCCACCATAAAAGGGTAGATCTTGTTGTTGCTTGCGCTGTGGAGGGCGGCGTACTCCACCACGACGAGGCGGTTCTTGGAGGCGTGGAGGGCGGCGTCAAAGTCGTCAATGCGGTGGACTTGCTGGACCCTCTCATCTCGGCCCGCCTTCTCGACACCGGCGGCGCCCGCCTTCTTGATACCGGCGGCGCCCGCCTTGGTGGAAACTGGGAGGATTGTTTTCAATTTAGGGAAATTGGGTTTTGATTGTCAATAATTAGTTTGAGTCTATTGCGCTGATCTGCAGTTATATTATTATATTTTTATTTCTTTCTATAAATTTTTTTATATTTACAATTTAGTCCTTATATTTTTAATATTTACATATATGGCTCCGCATCCGTATCCTATATTTTTCATAAAACCTCGCGTCCGTATCGAATACGCACTCGCACCCCCGCACCTGTGCTATCTAGCTAATATTCCTCAGACTCTTCATCAGTCGGCTGCAAAACTTTCTTTTAGCCCCTAGGGCCATTCTCACTGCTCTATCCAATGACTGATAGTTCTTTGTAGTCAAAGGGACGGTAACTAAGGCCATTCCATATCATGTACCTGTACACCCGTTGGACTGTTATGAGCTGAGTGTTTTTCTACACACCGGCACATTCAAGTTCAATTTTAGCCCCTTTGTCTGTCATCTAGATAGCAATACAAAGCAAGACCAGAGTGAAAATGAGGGTAGAAACCCGATTGTGGGGAAGGGAACGAAGTAGTAGCAGAAGAAACGAGATTGCAGAGAGTGATTGCAGCGGAAGATTTACGGAAGAAAAGGAAGAAATTGTCCACAAAGCTCTGATACCATGTACGGAAGAAAAGGAAGAAATTGTCCACAAAGCTCTGATACCATGTAAAAATCCAATACATCAGCATCCATGTCAAGCTGTTTAATGCATGAATTTCAATCAGATAGAAAGAATTTCCTGAAGAAGATTGAGAACTAGCTACAGTACCGTTAGCGACACAGGAACCAAAGGGAAAGTGCTGGATTCTATTTTTCCATTCTGTTTGAATGTATTCCCATTTTGGGAATATATGCGTACGGTACGGTTACATAAATGGGCCAGTCACATGTACATGTATTAAAGAATGTAAATATGAAAATGTTGTACGAGTTATAAAACAAAAAACAGAGTTCATCTCTTCCAGCCATCCTCCTCGTCATCTCTTCTTGCATTCTTCAATGCTTCATTTTCAACAAAGATAGAGTTAATACAAAAAGCTACAACACTTCTGAGAGGTAAGTTTGCAAAATGAGTCTAGCACTATTTATACAAAAAGAGACTTTAACGACAACAGATGATAAGGTCTAGCTCAAACGATCTTGCAACGTCTAGTCGATTATGTCATCAGCGTTGTGCCCATGCAACTAATGGTTCCAATCTGGTCCTCGAGCCTTGATTTTGATATGGCAATCTTCTTTGATGGACTAGGGGTTACTTAGCTGGATTCCTATCACAAAAACGCAAGTTGTAAGTCCGAATTCAATAACGATAGCAATTAAAGCAAAACTTCAGAAAGTCAGAGAGAAAAATACATTTTCTTGAGTTGGCTCATGAACATTCCAAAATACGTAAGTCCGAATCACATCCAGACCTCCTTGTTTAGCTTTATTATATTATCAACATGTCACTAAGCAAAGGAGCTGCAGCCAGGGTTTCTCAGGCTGTTGACCGCTGGCAAAGATAAAGCAAGTCATAAACAGAATCCATAGAGCAGGACTTGCATCATCATTCACATCAGAACAATATACGTGTAAGCTCTGCATCATCATATGAAAAAAGAGATGGTTTTAAAAATTGTTTAATTCAAAATATTAGCAGACAATTACATTATAATCAAACTTAAAAATTCTTACCTTCCGACTTTTTTCAACTTAAATTTCCGATCCAAAACGAAATCTCTGGTATTTTAGCATACAGCACACGCACATCACCACCACTACTACTACCCATAAAAAAACACCACACCACCGCTTAAGCCGAGAATCCCTGGAGCTGATTCAATGTAGAGGGCTGTTTCAAAAAAAATCTAAATGTCGCTATGCAAGGATACACATTAATAGATTTGAGTACAAAAGCAAGAAAATATAAACTACCACTATTATTCTGCATCTGTAGTTACTAAAATTCAGCATAACATTCATCAACTCCTGATGGGGGGCGATCTTGCTATAGTCGTGTCCTACAAGTCCTCCATACAAGGTTTAATATGTTCCTCACTAACTCTACTATACTTTTTTTTGGTAAGTAACTCTACTATACTAAACTGTAGAGGTTGCAAAGTGGCTTGTCTTGTTCTCCTTGATGCATTGGTGCAAAAATAAGGAAACTTGGGAGGTTTTTATTAAGTATCTATATGCTTATCTTCTTGTCCATTGCAATAAACATCAGAAAAACCATAAAAAATGCACTAACAAACTTCGTCAACTAGTTTTACCTAGTGAAGATTATTTTCTTATTGTGTTGTTATTGCATTTTTCTTCTAATATTAACTGCCTCTATCGGTCTTTCATAAATTGTATTTTATTTCAAATTATAATCATTCGTCCTTCTCAACTTGTAGAAACCAAAATCTAGACATACCTTTTTTTTCAAAAAGAAATTTTATCATTAATAAAGTTGGTGCAAGCACCTACATGGTCGACTCCCGACCCTTCCGAGATTTGGTGGAGCTTCTCGCCTGATTTTAAGCCCTGTTCGGTGTATCCTGTTTCTCACCATCATTGACGAGCACTTCATGAGGCAGAGTAGTGTCCTCATCATCAAGACAAGTAAAGATTAGAGGGACGAATATTATTCAATTTATCAGTACATAATGGCTGCTGTGTTTCAGAATGAAATTTTTTAACTGGATCCGAAATAGTAGCAGCATTCAGATTGGCAGGAAGGTTACCTTGCCCGGAGGTTTCCGCTAATAAATTAGTGTCGACCTCTGTGTGAGATGAGACCGCATCAGGCTGAGAGAGGACAGCCTTAGGAGCAGTCGAGGCAACCAAAATTTTCTCATTGTATACGCCAGTAGTTGGAGCTTTTCCTTTGCTAGCGCGCAGCTGTAATTTAACGTTCGCTGGTTTATGAGACTCTGGGTGGAGAACTTTGCATGAGTCCTTACTATGTCCTTGTCGTAAACAATGAGTACAATACTCTGGTATTTTCTCCACATGCAGAGGATGCCAAAACCTTTCATAACCTTCAGTTTCTATGAATATTCGTTGCACCGGCTTAACAAGGAGATCCATTTCCACACACACACGAGCCAGGCTAGGCCGTGCAAGGATAGGAGTGGCTTCATCTATCCGTAGTGGCGTCCCAATTGCACTAGCTATGGAGTATATGGCGTCTTTACGATAAAGATGAATCGGAAGATGAGGCAGCGAGATCCAAACTGGAGCATAATGCCATTCAACACTAACCTGGAAATTAGGCGTCCATTTAAAAACACGCATTGGGAATTTCTTCAAAAAACAAACATCGCGAAGCCAAACGCAATCTCTATCTTCTTCATTAGCAAAACGAATCAGAACATGCTTTTGATCTAGATGACCAATCGATACCTCTCCTTTGAAACTGATTGCGACGATGAGTTTCCGGGTTTCTTCCATTGAGGTGGAAACGCCTCTAGTGTACACGGAACTTCCGCCATGGCGCGGCTGCCGGTAGAGGCTGGGTGTTGGCGGCGGAAGTTAGGTCAAAATCCACCCTGAATGGAATGTATCTTCAAGATTTGACGTGGAAACAGGGGGATTCCAGACATACATAAAGATGAATACAAACTCATGATTCATCAAGCTGGAACTCAGCAATTGTTAAAACAGTCTGCAAATATTGAATCGGTGCTTGATTCTTAGCCATCATGTATAGATCAAGAACAAGAATTACCTTAATGGAATAATACAAATGACATCACTTCACAATCTGAGGAGTTACACTGCTCGATTTTGTTCAAAATGCTCTCTGCCATTGCAGGTTCAAAGATTAAAGCCTCCTCGACCAACACAATACGGAGATCCTGAAGACGAACTTCTTTACGGTTCCTCACAATTTTGCTGCTAGATGCATGTATTTACTTGTTTGCTGCCACAAGTTTAGCAGATGGAAGGATAGTAAGTCACATTGCCAGAAATTCTAGTGTTTGGCAAGAGACATATTGCGGCTTGGAAGTGTCAACAAGGCATCCCAAGATCGCATATACTTCCTCCATTCTGTTATGTGATTTATCAACAGAGTTAAATCTATGAAGTTGGTTGTCGACTTCTATCCAACTGCAACCAGGAGTTTTGTAATCATTCCCTTCAGACATGGCTTCTCTTACCTTCTGCACCTCATCCCAGCTTCCCATTTCGCCATATAAATTTGCTAGCATAGCTTTATATCCACCATTCCTAGGATTGATTTCGATTAATTTCTCAATAGCAAATTTAGCCAAGTCTGTGCTCCGGTGAATCTTACATGCATTAAGCAATGAACCCCATACAACTTCATCCGGTGGAAATCTCATGCTGTTAATAATCTGCATTGCCTCTACAAATCGTCCAGAACGGCCAAGGAGATCTATCAAACATCCGTAGTGTTCAATCTGTGGCTCAATTCCATATTCTTTAATCATCATGTCAAAATAACGACAACCGTCAGAAACAAACCCACCATGAGTGCAAGCGCTCAACAACCCAACAAAAGTCACTCGATCGGGCTTTACTCGATCCTCATGCACCATTTCATGAAAACCACATATAGCTTCTTGCGTTCGACCATGTAGTGCATAACAATTTATCAAAGCATTCCAAGATGTTAAATTTATCTCAACAGATATATCAAAAACAATTCTAGAATCTTCAAAACTCCCACATTTTCCATACATATCAATCAAACCATTTGCAACAAATAAATCCAAATTAATCCCAGACCTGTATGCATAGCCATGAATGCTCTTCCCCAACTTCAACTTCCCATCATTCCCTAAAGCAGAAAGAACGCATACAACAGTCCCCTGATTCGGCCTATTTCCTCTGCCCAGTCCTTCTTCAACAACCATCCTCCTGAAAAATTCAATAGCCTCTGAAAACAACCCATTTTGCGCGCAACCAGAGATAATACAATTCCAGAATGGTGTATCCCGCATACCCTCTGGCATCTGTTCAAAAAGCAAAACCGCATCTCCCAACTGCCCAGTTCTCACGTACCCTGAGAGCATAGCAGTCCATGTGACCACATTCTTGTCAGATATTTCATCGAAAACCTTCCTCGCAACCCCAACATCCACCCCGTACTTGTAATATGCTTCCAAAATCGCCGTCTGGACAAATTGGTTGCCGCAATAACCCGACTTAACTATCTGAGCATGCACCGACTCTGTTCCATAATTCCTCACAACCTCGGGCCATGACTTGAGAATAATGGAAAAGATAAAATGATTAGGTCTGGAATGATTTTCACGAATCAAATCACGGTACAGAAGCGCAGCTGATTCATGATCACCCACTGAAGTATATGAAGTGATAATCGCGGTGTGCATATAAACGTTAGGTGATCCAAATTTTTGAAACAGGCAGCGCGCGTAATCGAGATTGCCGATGCGTGTGGTGCAGAAGCGTATGAGCTTGAAGGCGTAGAGATGGTTTCGTCCATAGCCGAGTGTGACGAGATGGGCTTGTAGCTGTTTGATATGTTTAAGGTTCGTACATTTGTCGAGGATTGAAAGTAGACTCTGGTGGAGGCTGGTAGAAGGAGGAAGCATGTGATCGCGTGATGGCAGATCGCTCGAAAGGGGGAAAAAAGACTTGGTCGGGTGGGGGCAGTAATTCTAGCGGAAATTTTACCAAACCGGAAACAAATCTTTATATACCGGATTCTTTTTCTGACGGTAAGGATTAAAGTCTCACTTAAACGAAATATGCGCGGGGGACGGATCGAATTGAATTATAATCGGATCTATCGACTCACTACAGTAAACTTAATTTAAAAAAATAAAAACAGCAAATTACAAATACGATTGTACACTGATATTCCACGGCGAAAAGAATAGAAGAAATATGAGTGATGCTACATGTTTCAACACTTTGTCCCTAATTTATCCCTACATGTAGTTTAATTAAGAATTTTGCAAGTTTAGTCTATCATTTAAATGTC
>JAOYMZ010005641.1:0-23089 GCA_025802335.1 Pinguicula primuliflora | reverse complement strand
CTCGGGCAGAACTTAAAGCAAAATTTCAAGTGTGGAAGCATCATCGGATCGTACTGGAAGGCTGTCAATGCATACAGGGTCAAAGAATTCAATAGTTGCATGGCAGATATCGCGTCCAGGTATCCTGCAGTCGTTACGTACCTCGAACAGGAGGTTGGCCATTCGAGATGGGTCAGGTGCCACTACCCACGGCGAAGGTATAACATCACGACGACAAACCTTGTCGAATCAATAAACTTAGTGTTAAGCCACCAGAGAGAATACCCAATTACAGCCCTGCTAAGTGCAATAACAGAAAAAATATCACAGTGGTGGAATGAGAGACGTCAACAAGCTGCGTCTGAAAACAATCCCCTCTCAGCTCTTTGGGATGCTAAGTTCAGGAATTACTGGTCCAAATCCAACGGACTGGTTGTCAATCAGCTCAATGAACATGAGTATCAAGTCTCAAGGGTGGTAATGTGTCCACCTTGGTGAATATTTTTACCAAGTCGTGCGATTGCATGGAGTTTAATATAGACGAATCGCCATGTATAAATGCATTTGTAGTAACCAATAAAATCGGGATTAGAGTATACAGTCTTATCTCACCGTACCTCACAAGGCAGAATTTGGTGGATGCATATTGCGATACGATATACCCGGCCACCACACTGTCACCGCATGTCGTTCCCGAAAGGGTTCGAAGTATCCAAGTGTTACCCCAAAAATTGAAAGGAAGAGAGGAAGACCAACAATGTCACGTCACAAATCGGGCATCGAAGCAGTAGCCAAATGCAAAAAACGTTGCAGTAAGTGTGGTGTTCACGGACATTATCCGAAAACATGCAAGGGTGGAGGTGGACGCGTCGCCGGGGACCCAGTACCGACTTGTCGCGAAGATCTCGCTGGAGTCGAAGGGGATCCTGTATCGACCAGTCGCGAATCTCCCGCTAGAGTCGTTTGGGAGCTCGTATCGACTAGTCGCGAATATCCCGCTAGCGTCACTTGGGACTCCATATCGACAAGCCACCAATGCTCCGATGGCGACGTTTGGTACCCCGTAAGGATGAGTCGCGAATATCCCGCTTGCATCGACAGAGACCCCGTATCGACAAGTCATCAAGCCCCGATGGCGAGATTTGGTACCCCGTAAGGATGAGTCGCAAATATCTCGCTTGCATCGATGGGGTCCCCATATGGACGAGTCGCGACAATCTCGCTAGCATCGATGGAGACCTCGTATCGACCAGTCACCAATACCCTGCCAGTAGCGGGTATCTACTTTAGTCTTAAATATCCGTAAACTGTTCTTAGTCGCGATGTTTTATATTTAAATTGTTTAATTTACGGACGTTTCGAGTGTGATTCGCATGTCGTGAAGATACGATTCTATGTTCGGTGTTCCATAACAGAGATAAAGGGTGATCAAAACTTTTGAACAATCTGCAGGATACCAACCAACATAACCGTATTACATACAAAATTCAAAATAACAAAAATTGACAAAAGGCCAAATTAGAGTAACTATTTGAGCGTGACAACTTTGTCCTCGATATCACGAGCGACGCTGTTAAGGTCACGTTCGGTGGCATGTATGGTGGCAAGTATTGCTTCGGAACAATTGACTAGTAGTTTTGTAATTGCGACGAAAACGGAACCATCCACGTCGGCGATGCTTTCGGCAAGGTTGCCCATTAAGGCAAGGTCAATATTGGAGGGAACTTTGATATTGGCCGAGATATGAAGGGCAGCAACAAAACACGAGGAGTCGGTAGCAACAGAAGCAGCGCCGATGGCAGAGTGTTATAAATCTTCATTGTCAGACAGTTGGACCACGATGTCGGGAGTAGATGTGGCGTATGAATTTTGAACTTCGCCGGCTATATAGGCAGTTGAACTCGTGATGCTAGAAAATGACTCAAACATCTCAAGGATGACGGCGTCGAAGTCGATGAGGTCCATCCTAAATTAATGGATGTCGTGGAATGCGAAATGAAGGAAAGAGATGCAAGGTTAAATCGCGACTGCACGTATTTGGAGCATCACATCCCGTATCCATCATGCCTGCGTAGTGATCAAGTGCCTCGATACGCGGCTAACCCAGGTTTAGAGTTTTATCCCAATTAATTCGGGCCTAAACCCAAGAGTCTAGAACAATTACGATAAATACGCGACTGGTATATCTGTCGGGCCCTAATGCGATGACGATAGGTTCGGTTGAGTCGTGATTTACCCGAATAGATCAGTCGGGTCCCATATTAGTCGTGGTAGACCCTAGAGGTCAACAATCACAATAAAATATGTGAATAGACGTGGTTTACCCGAATAGGTTGAGTCAAGACCTATACCAATATGCTTCAAAAATGACGACAGCTATGCGACTGGACGTGTTGTATCCAAATAAGATAGTCGGGCCCTAAACCCTGGAACCTAGAACATTGACGAGAACTACGTGACTGAACGTGGTGCACCCGAATAGGTTGAGTCGGGCCCTAAACCGTTGTGCTTTAAAAATGACGACAGCTACGCGATTGGACGTGTTGTACTTGAATATGTTACTCGGGCCGTAAACCCTAGAACCTAGAATTTGAAGAGAATTACGCGACTTGACATGATATACCCGAATACTTTAGTCGGGCTCTAATGCCAAGAGACTAGAACAATGACGAGAACTACGCGACTCGACGTGGTGCACCCGAATACGTTAGTCGGGCCCTAAATCATAGAGGTTGGAATAATTTTGACAACTACGTGACTATACGTTGTGTTCCCGAATACATCAGTCGGGTCCCTTACGCTAGATTCATAAACAACCAGGATCCAATAATTATTCCTAAATTCGTCATCCTGTCCTGTATCATGATGTCTTGACCCCAATCAAAATACCACAACTCCATTCCTTACATGTAATTGCACTATGAATGATTCATTTATCTCAAAGTCAAGATACTCCAAACTAAGAATACAATGAAGTTTCTTTGTTCACAACAATCGACTTGTATGAGAATATAACCTTATCACACAATTGACACACGTATGATTATGGCATCCTCCAACACCATTTATTTTTATATTAGTGAATATATATTAGTTATTAGAATTTGTTTATAATTTTAAAAGTTAATCTGTTACCCCAAATAGTGTCATGGTGAATACGACGACAATCACAAATAACGCGACTACACGCGGTTAACCCGGTTACAGCATTCGATCCCAGTACCCTACTTCCCCCACCCCTTATTTCTTAAATATCGATGATCAGTCTGAATTTCCTCATACACGTAACCCGAATAGCTGAGTCATCGTACACACGTCATACATCACGGGAGCGACTACATGCGGTGAATCCGGATACATTAGTCGGGCCATACAGCAAAATAATGAATGACGATCCGTGTTCTTTTTTTCCAGTGAACGTAAACCAGGATATTATCGTCGTTCATTCCTCGGTGGATGCGGTAAATGCGACTACGCGTGGTGAACCCGGCGTTGACATTCGGGTGCCCATACCCTGAATTTATAAGTTTTTTTTATCTTCCTGGCCTAAGTTATTTTGATATATTGGTCGTAACTTGCTGATGATCATCAAACAAAAATAAATACATTGATGATAACATTGATACAAAATATAGGGTTGATGTAATCCCGACATCCGACACTAACCCAGTAACCCACCAAAAGGTCGAAAACACAGAAACAAGTTTTTCATACCCCGGTAGCAGAAGGAGCAGGACTGGAACTGAAATCCCAATATGATTTCGGAATTGAATCAGCGGAGGAGACACTATCACCCTCACTGTCACTAGAAGAGATTATATGGATTTTAGGATACATGTCGGGGGAGGCAGGGGCTTCAGGTTCGTCGTTGTTGTCATTGTTGATGATATACATTTCAGGTTCCATGGCAAGGTCGGCAGGTGCTTCAGGGTCATCGTCGCCACTGGAGGAATCGCAGCAAAGGTCATTAATTGTGATGGCGGTGCCCTGGAGATAGACGGCTACGACCTTAAGGGATGAGGTGGCAGCCTTGAATGAGGTAATTGTTGCATCATACGCGCGACTATGACAATGAGCCGCATATTCTCTATCGGCCACCTCTTTGGAAAGTCAGTCGACTTTACCGACGAGCATGAATGCCATATCCACGAACAACAGTATCTTGGATTCATCGTCAAATGCATCGGCTGTGATGTCGACAAGCTCTGCGGCATCAAAAGCAATAAAGGAAGTGCGTGCAGCCAGTGTCCGCAGGTCACCAGTGGCTATCTCCCCGGGGACCTTGGCGCGATTACCTAGGGTAGTGGCAGCACAAACATCTATGGCACGCGCTTTAGATGCAATACCACTTGGAGTCTTGGCTCGGAGAAAACGTGCGATGCATTTCTTATTATTATGCACAACGGCTTCGGTTTTGGCCACATCTCGGTCTCCGAACAAGTAGGCATATATGGCTAGGTCGGCAGTCGTGGAGGCGTAGTTTGCCGTGCATGCTACAATGTATGTGGTGAGGTTTGCAAAAAGGATAGTCATCGTGCTGTCGGTGGCGTCAGCAACATCAGCCATCATCATCAATAATGCCGGCAGCAGATTTTCCAATTCTTCTCTTCGAGAGGAATTTTGAGAGAAGAAATGATTAGCAGCTGACAAAGAAGACAACACTGGGTCCCCGACGATGATTTATGTAGATGTAGATGCGATAATCGATGTGGCAGTAGATTAGATATTCTGATAAACTCATGAATACAAAACGTTAATAAAGAAAGAAACATTTTATCAAGTCGCTACATCTACATATATCGAAAATGACACACTGATTAAATGGTAGCTTCGGTACCGCCACGCCAGACGCGCTTACCTCATTAATACAAAAAGTTGTTAATACAAAACTATCAAGTCTTTACATGACATCCTCAAATGGGCAGTTCATTTTGGAAAATCGATGTGGCATAGAGTTTTCTATAATATTTCATTGTATCAGGATTCATGAATTTCCAAAAATGGTCTTTGATCCCCAACATGTGCAGTTCCAAGTTCTTGCACATGTGGATAGCGCTGTTTCCAATGTTTATACAAAATCAGAACATACAAGCCATTAGTTATCACCTAGCAATAGGAACACTATTATTCATATGATTATGTACTTACGTTACCCGGCTTGATCTCGAAAGATATACCTCTTAGGCTTTTCCACGTCCATCGTTTTATGTTTATAGAATTTTTTTGTCACGTCCTTTGTTCCACCTCCTTTTGAAGCCTGCTTCCCAAGTCTTCATCACGTCCGTCATGGCACTGCACAATGGTCTTATAAATTTTCCCAAGCCCTGATCATTGTATGCATCTGGCTCGTTGTCAATAACTTTTATTTCTCCCTTCCGCAATTCCATTACGGCAACCACTCAATGCCTGTTATCGATGTTCCAAGGCACGTAAACTACATCGCAATCCAACCATGATGATCCACGACTGGGTAGGCGCACCATCACATGGTCCTTGAATGACTTCTTAACATTACTGCGTAGTTTTTTGCCTCGTCTACTCTTGACAGTATTATAAAATGTTGACATGGCAATTGTCGTATTTTGTGGAAACAAGCTAGCATATTTTTCTGATCTCTCCCTCATCAGATAGAGGATTTCATCAATAATCTGAGATATAGAATGGAAATGAAGAAATTGGTTACAGAAATGCTAAATTTGAACCAAATGTATTTATTAAACCTTACTGTTGCCTCCAGCCACACATCAGTTCCCAAAAGAGCTCGAAAGTCTTCCTTTGAAACACAAACATGGCCACCCCGAATATATTTTGACTTTTTGTGTCCGTCCTTCATATTCATCCACATAAGGAGATTATCCAGTGTTATTTTCATATCTTCTGTGAACGTCGAGCTGGGATCGTATGACTTATTCCTCTTAGAAACTTGTCTAACAATCCAGTCTTCGTGCTCTTTTGGCCTAGGCCCCCGTTTTCTCTTGCAACTACTTGTTTTTTCTCTTTTTCCTTTTTCAGAAGCAACATCTTCAGTTAAAATTTCATCACCGTAAACGTTATTCGTCCCCTAATAGTCAACACTGCATACCAATGATGGAGGTGTCTTAGGTGTCATATCCCCGACGCCACTTTTGGATACATTCCGCTCAGCCGAAATGTCAATACTGCATATCGATAATAATGGTTGTGTCTTATTAGGTGTCGTACCCCCGGCTTCACTCTCGATTACATCTCGCTTATTGTTGGATGCTTCACTTTCGATTTCATCCCAGTCACTTTCAATTTCATCCCACTCACATTCGATTACGTCCTGCTGAACATTCAGCTACTTGTGTAAAGCCTCCGCGACAGTCCTCAACTCACAATTTGCAGAACGCAGCATTACGCTCGTTTTCTCCACCCTTGATTTAATTTGATCAAAACGAGAAAAAATTCTGTTGTCTTCTTCAAGCACATCATATGCAAATTTTTTTAATGTCTTCTTGATCTTATACAACTCCTGATTGTGCTCATCCTGGTAATTGGGCGATGCATTCCCGGTCACAGTCTGACCAGGTTGTTGATATTGATGAGTAGGAGTATTTTGGGGTACTGGCAAATCACTATGACATGGCTCATTGGATCGGTCATCCACATATTTCCTAGGCGGAGTATCGTCCCCCTTTTCGTCGGAGTCATCAGCAATATACGGCCCATCACCGAACAATTCCAGCAATGCAGTTATCCGATGATCTTCAATGTCTGTCACGTAGTCAATATCCTTCATATATTGCAACCCACTCTCTTCTCTCGAAGGTATAAAGATAGGATAAAGAATGCCCTGTGGAAGAAAATCGAAAATGAGTATTAAACATTACATCGTGCACAGCCACGTATAGTCGAGAATCCCGAATGACTTGTCGGATCACGTACGCAAGCATCGTGCATGGCCCCATAGACGCTGTACGGGTTCATTCCAGCATACGGGTTGAACTCGTATAGAGTATAGTCGAGAATTCTGAATGTATTGTCGGATCACGCACTCGACTCTGTACGGGTTCATCCCGGCATACGGGTTGCACCCATATAGAATATAGCCAAGAATCCTGAATGGGTTGCCGGGATCCCATACACGAGTATCGTGCAAGGCAACGTACACACACAGACCGGGTGCATGGCTTGTATCCCAGCATACGTGATGTACCGGTCTGCGTTAGTCGAGAATTCCGAATGGACTGTCGGAAAATATCAATGAGATTTCTTACCCTTCACTCCCTGCGGAAAACATCAATGATTTGTTCTTGACTGACCATTGCATAACAGCACTTCCAGTTCAGGCATCTAGGAAACCTCATCGTGCTTCCATCAACACGCTGGTCACACAACTTCCTGAGTTTGGAAATTGCCTCCAACGCCCAAATCTATTTAAAGGGAGCGTACATACATCATAGGTAAATATTCACGTTAATAAAACATATGCATGAGAACATACATTAATGAAAAACCACTTACATGTAAAGCAAACTGAAAACCTGTCAGGGTGTAGGTCTCTTTATCGACTGTTTGAAGTTTTTTCCCATCCTTCTCTTTGACGATTCTCTCTGGGTACTTTGTATCGAGAGTTTTTTGTACCACGCTCTTTGTTATCTCCGCATAAAACTTACTGTCCCATGGATAGGCATTGAACGCTGTCAAATCATTGACAATGTTTAGAGCAAGGCCATCGATGTTTTTCTTATAATCACCTGCTAGGATCACACCCTCTAGTAGGTATAACAGGGAGATCTTAGTTCTATCCTCAGAGAGCTGCTCATCGGTATCCTCAGTAGACGTTTCGGCCGTCACATACTGTTATCCTCGATTTAGTTCTTCTCCTTTGCCTTATCCATCATCGTATCCCACAAGTTTTTTAGTTCTTGAAAGGTGACGTTCGTATCACTTCTTGGAAAGTACTTGTATCGTATATGATTATCACTCATCGAAGGATCCGTCACTGGCGCCTTCGAGCAGTTCAACCCAGTTACCATGGCAAATTCCTTTATACCAAACCGGAATTATACCCCCACTCATCAATAGAATAGGAAGGTTGTTTTTGTGGAGACCTCCAGTTTGAAAAATAATAATAATAATATAGTAGTATACAAAAAATAATACTAATGAAAAATGAGAAGCAAAAATAACTGAAATAACTAATTACCTCAACCATGTAATACCTATATACAAAAATAAATAAATACTTACATAAATACAAACAGACTAAGGCAGTATTTTGTACAGCTTTTCCACAGCTCATTTTGTCTTTTCTATAGCATAAGCTATTTTTGCAGTGTTTGGTAAATCAGCTTTTGCTTTGGCTTATCTACAAAAAAGTCAGAAAAAAGCTAAAAGTCATAAGTTCGGTGAGAGTAGCTTTTGAATGGCTTTTCTCAGTGGCAATTTTGAAATTAATTCGAAGTTTAAATGTGATATATTATTCTTGCACATTCAAAAGTCCTTCTGCAAAAACATAAGCTCTCCCAAACACAGCCTAAATGACTGCAGTCTGCTCTTGATAGATGAAATACAATTAGATGCAACCTACCTACTAGTATGTCCCGCTAGTATTGCCAAATGTCAATAATAATAAACAAAATAAATTTAAATGAACTAAAAAATAAAAATAGTAGTTCGAATGTGAAAAATTATTAACAAAATAATTGAATTTGAGTGAATTTAATAAGATAAAATTATTGTTCAAGAATTAGTTATAATTTTCGTAATATTTATCTCTAGCATGATACTATGTGGCTCAAACTCATCATGATCAATGATTCAATAATATAAATTCATGAATAACATGAATATTTATATAAAATTTATAAAATTCTCGACAATATAAATAAAATATATCATGTTCTATCTCTAAAATAAATTAATAACATTATTTTTTATTTTAATCTATTGTGCATGGTTGTATTTACTTGCTTATATTATTGTCACTTCTTGTTTTGTATTTTTTTAAAGACACGAGTTGTTTTTTATTTTGTCATAGGCAGTGTTCGAGAAAGCGCTATGTGGCCAGGGGCTGCTCAGCTCCTAAGCGGCCAAGACGTCCGTCTAAGCGGATTTTTAATCGGCCTAAGCGGTAATTCGGGCAAGGCGGAGGGCGATATTCTAGCACCTAGGCAGCACCTAAGCGGCCTAGGCGTCCGACTTCTCGAACAGAGCTTATAGGCGATTATCAATTTATTTAACTCTATTTTTCTATTTTAAATATTTTCAGACCAATGTATACATATTTAGATAGATTATGTTACGTACACAAAATTTTATTTACACGTGAAACGATGTCGTCTGGAGAGGGAAATTGGAGGGTTTTTAGGCAATTATTTTACTTAAGACATTTTTTACTTGCAATGTTATGCCCTTAGTGGAGATAAAAGGATCCTCTTGCAGCACCTTATGCGATTCTCAGGCATGTTTCCTATGTGAGAGATGCATTTTCGTCGAGCCATTCTGATTTCATGCAACCCCCTCAGTTGTGGATAAATTTCGCCAGGTGCATCAAATATTGACGGATTTCCCTGCAGCATGTCACTTACTAGCGTGTTTGCATTATGTACAGTCCACTGATCGTCGGCAGTATGATTTACCAACGTCGGATGATGTAGCTGCAATTATACCAGGTGATGGAACTACTATCCCATCCAGGAGGGATATTGTTTTCTATCTAACAGGTGGTGGAAATGATTTTAAGAGGATCAATGAATGTCACCCTGCATATCTGCCACTGCATTACGTGTTGTTGTTCCCACGTGGAGAGCTTGGCTGGGAACCATTAATGATGCAATGAGATGTCAGTCGGGTACAACCTTCTGCTAGAAAACTTACCCCAATGAAGTATTAAAGCTATCGACTTTTCGTACGTCACTCAGAATATTCAATAATACTAAGGGATTGGAAATTATTTCTAACAATTTATTGTAGATGCATGAGCTGCAACGGAACAGAGTCGCCTGAAATACATTCAGGACAATCAAAGCAAGATGCGCAAAGAATCCTACAAACCCTTGATAGATGGTCTACGCCCCAATGATTCTAATTCAAATCTTGATTAATTAGGTCAGAGATTTATTCTACCATCAACATTCATTGGGAGTCTACGACATCAATTTGAGATATATCAGGATTCAATGACGATCAAGAGGTTCCACCATCACCCGAATATATTTTTGACGATAACTTCAAACCCAAGATGACAAGCGATTATTGAAAATTTATTGCCGCATTAGAGTTCGTTTGATTGTCCAAAATTAATAGCTAGGGTATTCTAGTTGAAGAGAAAGTATTTGATGAAGTTGATTCGAGAAACAAATGTTTTCGGAGTTGTAGTTGCTCATGTTTACACGATCGGGTTTCAGAAAAGAGGCTTGCCCCATATGCATATCCTATTATCCCTCCGACCTGAAGATAAAATTTGCACGTGTGCTCAAGTAGACAGACTGGTAGTGCAGAGTTTTCGGACCCAATTGATGAACCTGAGCTTTTTGACACGGTCAAATAGTTGCAGTACATGGGACGTGTGGTGAAAAGAACAAGAATGCGCCATATATGGAGAATGCGAAGTGCAGCAAGAAATATCCAAAGTCCTTTGTAGATGCCACGACAATGGACGGGGATAGCTATCCTATTTACCGTCGTAGGGACGACGGTAAAAAATATGCTCACGGATTGCATGAATTGGACAATAAGGATGTGATCTCTTATAAATCTTACCTGTCGAAGCTCTTAAACTGCCACATAAATGTTGAGGTATGTGCGGGAATCAAATGTGTTAAATACATACACAAATATATCTATAAGGAGCATGATCTTGCGACTCTGGTTATTGGAGAAGAAAATAAAATCAAGCAATATCTAGATTCTCGCTATATTGGTCTATGTTAGGTCGCTTGGAGACTATTTGGTTATAACATGCATGAAGAGCTACCTAGAGTATAATGATTAGCACTGCATTTGTCGGATATGCACAGTGTGGTCTTCGACCCAACAACATCCGACGAATAAGTTGCAGAGGCAGCCGAGGCAAAAACTTCCACTCTTATTGAATTCTTCTCATGGTATGCTTCTAACCAAGATGCAGTTAAGTATACTTATTAGGAATTTCCGGAACATTGTGTATGAGATAAGAACAGTTAGCATGAAAGGAAGCACAGATTCACGATAGGTAGAATGTAATTTGCAGCGCCGAACCGAACTCTTTCAAAAGCCTTCGTACCGGGGAGTTATTCTCTATGCATCTACTTCTGAGAGTTGTCAAGGGACCGAACTCTTTCAAAAGCCTTCGTACCGTTAGCAACGTTGTGCATAAATCTTTCAAGTCGTCATGTGTTGCAAAAGGACTGTACGAAGATGACAATGAATGGATACAATGCCTTCAAGAGGCATCAAACTTCAGAACAGGCTACCAATTGAGAGGACTTTTTGGTATTATTCTAACTCAATGCTCTCCTCTACATCCGCTCGATCTATGAAGGAAATTTTTGAAAGACATATGTGATGACATTGCCCATTGGATTCAAAGAATATTCGGCATTGAAAATCCAACAGAGAGTGATGTTGAAGATTACGGTCTTTTTCTTATAGATGAACTGCTTCGAGAATCAGGAAAGTATTTGGCCGACTACCCTCCAATGCCATAATCATCAACAGATTGGAATTTTATATTAGGTAAAAGATTGATTGCAAAGCATCGTCAGCTCGGAGGAGAAGAATTTGATAATCATTCTCAAATCAACATCGATCAGCTAAATATTTATCAGCACAGTGCATTCAATGCAATCTGTGTCTCTCTACAGGAGCATGAAGGTAAAACATTCTTCTTGAATGGAGGTGCTGAAATAAGTAAAACATTCCTCTACAACACCCGTGCAAAGGCAGAACGCGGTCTTGGATGCATAGTCATTACAGTGGCTTCATCTGGCATAGCTGCTTTGCTTTTGGTTGGAGGTCATATGCTCACTCAACATTTTCCATTCCATTGAATGTTAATGAAAATTCACTCTGCTCAGTCAGCAAACAGTCGTTGCAGGCACTGGCAGAGTTGTTTCGAGATACTAGACTTATCATATGGGATGAAGTTCCTATGCAGCACAAATATTTCATTGAAGCAGCTGATCGTACTCTACGAGATATTTGTGATAAGAATAGACCATTTGGTGGAATCACTGTTGTTCTAAGAGGTGACTTCCACCAAACATTGCCTGTTATATAAAAGGGCACCCGAGAGGATATTGTTGGCGCATCGTTTATGCGGTCAGCCATATGGACTAATGTGCAAGTATTGACTTTGGATTAGAATATGCGTTTGGACCTGACGCACTCGGAAAATGTTGCTTACGATGCATTCTTGACGGAGGTACTATTTTCGAATTTTTATTACAATATCATGTTTACTCTATTACAGAATAAATTTATATCAACTCGATCTTCACAGATTGGGACTAATCCATCGGATTCTGACGTGATACAAATCCCACAGTCAGTTCACAAGTATAAGGATATAAAAGAATTAGAATTCATTGTCTACTTATAAAAACAGAGTAAAGAGAGAAAGTTTGGAACTTTTGGGATTTAGAGTTTGAAAATTCTAGGATTTAGATATCACATCTTTCTTTTCTCTTCCACGGTTTTCTTTTCTCTTTCTTCTCAGTTTTCTTTCTCAAATGTGGGTTCATTCTCTTCGGTCTCTTGCACTTCATGAACTTCAATATCGAGATTTCCTACTCCACCCATTCTACAAGAGAATGAGATCATGAATCTTTTCACTCTTTTTTAGCGCTTTACTCGTGGTCTCTTCCTTTTCCCAATGGTAACCCAATACAACTCTCCAATCGTTGGGGTTGGGGTGTATGCCGTCACTGCACATGCAATGTCCATGTGGTACTGCAGGATTGGTCGGTATGCGAGCCTGTGCAAAAGTGTTGAACACTGGGGCTCCTGCCACATCAATCCTGCAATGCCACGTGGGCACTGCATAGTGAGTATCTCACTGCACACTCCTTAAATCCCCAATCGTTGATTTTGTGTTTGTAATCATTATTTTTGTGCTTGCCCAGACCGATCGTTGTTTTTTGTTCCAGAGCGATCGATCCTGAATTCCCGTCCAATGTCACAAACATCAACAGACTGGAATTTTGTATCAGACAACAGATTGATTTCAAAGCATCGACAACTTGGACGAGATGCATTTGATAATCATCCTCAGATCGACATCGATCAGCTAAATATTTGTCAGCGTAGTGCATTCAATGCAATCTGCGTCTCTCTGCAGGAGCATTAAGGTAGAACATTCTTCTTGAAGGGATGTGCTGGAACAAGTAAAACATTCCTCTACACCACCCGTACCAAGGGGGAACACAGTCTTGGACGCATACTCATTACAGTGGTTTCATCTGGCATAGCTGCTTTGCATTTGGTTGGAGGTCATATGCTCACTCAACATTTTCCATTCCATTGAATGTCGACGAAAATTCACTCTGCTCAATCAGCAAACAGTCGTTGCAGGTAGAGTTGTTCGAGAGACTAGACTTATCATATGGGATGAAGTTTTTATGCAACACAAATACTGCATTGAAGCTGTTGATCGTGCTCTACGGGATATTTGTGATAAGAACAAACCATTTGGTGGAATCATTATCGTCCTAGGAGGTGACTTCCGCCAGACCTTGCCTATTATACAAAAGGGCACCCGAGAGGATATTGTTGACGCATCGTTGATGAGATCAGCCATTTGGTCTAATGTGCAGGTATTGACTTTGGATCTGAATATGCGTTTGGACCTTACACACCCGGAAAATGTTGTTTATGATGCATTCTTGATATAGGTACTATTTTTGAATTTTTATTACAATATCATGTTTATTCTACTACAGAATAAATTTATATCAACTCACTCTTCATAAATTAGGACTAATCCATCGGATTCTGGTGTGATACATATCCTGCAGTCAGTTCACAAGTATAAGAATATAAAAGAATTAGTATCCATTCATTGTCTATCAGAATCTTGACAATCCTAGCACATCGACGTCATCCTATTTAATAGAAAGAACGATACTTGCAGCTAGGAATAATGATGTTAGTTGCATAAATGCACTTGCATTAGATATTGTACCTGGAGAAATGTATACTTACTTGGTGGCGGATAAGATATCAGAAGATCAGTATCAGGATTCTAGCATAACCAATCGCTATCTGAGTGAGTATCTAAACTCAGTGAATCCTTCTGGACTGCCCCCACTTATATTGGCACTGAAGGTGTGAAGCTTGATAATGCTACTTCGAAATATAGTCCCTTAAAATGGATTGTGCAATGGTACTGGATTGAGGATTAAAAGATGTGGTAGTCACGTCATTGAAATAAGAAATCTGACAAGTGAAAAGGGTTGAAATTTTGAATTCATACACAAAATTTCACTTAAACCTTCAATGACTGATTTCCCCTTCTACATGACGAGACGACAATTTTCCGTTCGCCTGGCATACACTATGACGATCAATAAAGCACATGAACAATCTGTAAGGTCAGTGAGGGTTGACTTCAGCACTCTAGTGTTTAGTCACGGATAAAAGTATGTGGCATTACCAAGAGTCACATCCCCTGACCGAATCAGTGTTCTATTATATGAAAACAGTGCAAATACCATGGTGAATGTTGTATATCCTGAAATATTGTTGCAAATGTGATGTACATTCATACATTATTTTGAACATTATAGGAATAAATATCTATTTTAATTATTTCATAACAAACGAAATAATTTATATAGCCTGAATTTAACATACTAAAATCATGGATCGGGCCAACCACGGGTATTATCCTAGTATTTATAACCGATTGGCACTCGTACAGTTTCATGTTCCAAGCTAATCTTTTTTTAGCAAATCATACCTTATATTGAATTAAAATACTTGCTTTTTTTTTTTCAGACTGTCTTTGCCCGACCATTGGGATTCGCCGCCTGATGACCATGGAAATGGAGCAGGATGACCACCCTGTGGTGGACCCCCAATTCAGAGACAACGAAGGTGAAGGATAGAGTCCCACAATTGCAGCAGCCAATCGACTCGCTCCCACCCAGAAAACCCATGTCACTCGAGGAAAAATTCATACAGGGGTTGCAAATCGCCAATCCCCAAACTTTCTTCCAAGTTTTACAGACCAAGCTAATCTGTCTGAAGAATCAGGATGTCCTCCATATGGTGGTGGATGGTGTGTACCAACCATCACTTTCTCATAGGATGTTCATAGATAAATAGATGCTAATGAGGGGTATAGTCTAGTTTGGAAACCTCTTGGACTGAACATTGTACCAAAAGCTAATGACAATGTGACACTCAAAGGGGAATATCAATATTATGGATCTCACTGGTTAATATACACTATTGAAGCTAGACGAAGCCGAGGATTACAAGAACATCATCACTGGTGTCCCTTACACTCCTCTTAGGGCATGTCCTGACCATTTTGCTATGGGTGCGCAACTTTGACACCAAGAAAAATCATTTGGTTTTGGTGGTTATATGGTTATGTATCCTTGCCTTACCTCCTGATTTCTTTCAATTGAATCTCCTGGAAGCAACCGTCCATCCCGTAGGGGCCTTCCTCAAAGTAGACGAGCATGCTATGGTAGCAAAGGGCGGCCAATTTGCACGTATAGCTGTTCGTGTGGACCTGAATAAACCGTGAATCCCTACAATAATAGTGGACAGTAAGCAATATAAGATATAACATCTGATTTTCCTATGCTATGGGCATACCAAGGATGAATCAAGTCTACGAGTCGGAATCCCAGGGTGGTGCACAAGAAGAAAAAAGCCATGATCCAAGTGGGTCCAATGTTGGACTGAAGCAGAATCATAGTGGGACCACAAGCAAGTCGGTTACTGAGGCGGTTGATAAACCCCTAACGACATCTGGTCATTGGCTTGTGGTGGAGAAGCCAAGATGATGTTTCAACACCTTCCCATCGGCTTATGGGAAGAGCGCATCATATGATGCCTTAGGTAAACAGTTCTTCCCTATCCCCACCTCCGTGTCACGCTTCTTGGTTTTAAATGCAGAGGAGGAGGAGGCAAGTGTAGGTCATGGAAAAGGCAACTTCTCCCCACTACATTCTCCTATACATAAATTGGTCAAGGCTCGGGATGCAAGAGGAAGACTTTTAAGGTGGCTCAAACGGATAACGAGCACACATCATCCAGGGGCAAATCAGACTTACACCTACCCATATCTAAAACCTTGCCCTTTGGAGATGAATGTGGTTCCCACGGATGAAGACATGGTACCCCCTCATGATGATCAATCCATGAATCCACAATCTGCCATGGATACAAACTTGGTGTTCAACACTTCAGCATCCCAGGCGGTCCCCAAGGACAATATGGAGGGAAATTCTGAAACAATCATGTTTATCTCTCCCCTACTCAAATCCAAAGGGTAAAGTCACCATTGCGGCGAGGGGTGGCTGCCAAATGGAAATCAGCCCAAGTCCTACCCTTCCTAAGGGATTCTATGTGGGGAATAAAGGGCATCTAAAATTCAAAGTGTCGGATGATCATGAGGGCACTGATGATCTCACTGTGGAGGCTGAAAGATTGGCCCAAACTAACATTCAGGCGCCCTTGGATGCTGATCTGTTCCGAGAGGATACCTTGCTTACCCTTTAAGTCTTACGTTCAAGCATTCTTGTGAAAGCAACTCAATCTTTAAATGCAGAACATAGTATTCGTCCGTTTGCCCCAAAATTCATTTATTTATTAATCACACAATCTTACTTGATGCAGGCTTCACGGGTTTAAAATTCACATGGAAGAGGGGTCTTTGCCAATAGTGTCTTGATCGTGTGCTCTATAACACTACTCAACCTTTTTGAGTGTATCTTTTGGACACTCTTGCTCTAACTGCCTCAGACCATTGTGCCTTGATTACCACACTGGATCTTTGACAACGTCATCAATCAATACTAGACCGTTCAAGTATCTGTTAGCCTAGGAGCTTCATGAAGACAGGCTTCTTAGCTGATCTAAGTGGGGATAAAACATAAGCCTGCTAGAGTCACCGACGTACATTACACATTGCATTGATGACTGGAGATTCAATATATCTGGAGACCTCCACAAGGATAAGAGAAGGCTATTAGGCATAATTGAGGGCATTCAAAGAGCTTGTGGGCTCAGCATATGCTCAAGAGAAGAAAAAACCATGCCAGGAGATCTCTTGAGCGATGGCCAGATGTATCCGATAATAAAATACCTCCAAATAATAAGTGCCAGCACACCGCAGACATTGTACCAAACATCAGTATTACTACTCCCATCATGGATATGCACTTGCATCAACCAACCACCAACCAATGCTACCCTCACTCCGGAGTGTGTGAATGCATTACGAGGGAGATCCATGTTATAGAATTCTCTCATATACTACACCAGCGCAGTTTCACTCAATTGGCCATCTCCCGAGTACTCAGAAATAATAGGGATACTATCAATGGGATGTCCCCAAATCATTGAAATATCCTGGAGAGTGATTATACACTCTCCAAAAGGAAACCAAAATATGTGAGTGTCTGGATGCCACCTCTCAATCCGAGTATTAACGAAATGATGGACCTCCTTCATGTTGATACTGAGGTAAGCTCACCACATCCCAAAATCGAAAATATATTATTGCATACATGGGTGCAACACAAGGTGATGCAGCCAAATATCCGGATGATTTATTTGCAAAAGTGTATCAATATCAATTAATTTTTCAATAACTTTGGTACTCCAATGTTGACTCAAATCACCCAAAATATTCATAGACTGAGGTAGATGTGCACACCACCGCTGGCTATGCTGTGAACCCATTCTATTGACGTGGATACAATAAATAGCAGTTATTTATAAAAATTACGATAAAATTTACAAATATAATTCTATATATAAATAATTTACATTCAATAATATATAAAACAATTTATAAAACATATTTCTATATATATAAATAATATATAAAACAAAAATACAAAAACAATTTAATGATATATTATTAATTTAAGAAAAACGTACCTCCGCCTACAGTTTCGACAAGTTCGCCGGTGGTAGTAAGGACAGTGACGACATGACACAGACTGTGGTGATAAACGGAAAGACGACGACGAAACAACGACAACGAGCGGCGGCAGGAACACAAAGGCAAGTCGGCAACAACAAGCGACTACGAGAGATGGCATGGTGCGGCGATGGTTAAGTCCCACAACGGTGGCAATGGATCGGTAGAAGAAGAGAAGAAATTTTGTCGAAAAATCGTGAAGAAAAAAGAGAGGGACCATTGAAAAAGACACCACCACCCTTTCAAAGAGCGGTATAAAAATACACCATATTTGGGAGTCCGGCGCCGCCTAAACACCGTAATTAAGGTATTTGAGACTCATCGGTCTTCCAAAGAGCGGTACATATTATTACCGTGATTCTGAAGGGATTTCCAAAGAGCTTTGCATGTCCATTTAAAAAAAGAGAGTTATAAAAAAATTGCGCCGGTATGAAATTGTTCAAGAAGTTGCAGCACAATCGGGGCGATCGGGTAAGTGGGTGGGTGCCCAGTCCGCCTAGGTGGTCTGAGCGGTTGCCTGACATAAAGTCTGTTTTTTTAATAAAAAACAAATTGACCTTTGTCCAACCTTGCGCTTAGATGCTGCTTAGGTGCCCTGGACAACCTCCGACACTTTGCTTTCGCTTACTGACTTATCGAACATTGGGGGCAATTTTTTTTGCCACAAATTCGTCGCGCATTTTTCAATTTGTCACCGTCCGGACTTGGGAAGTCCGGACTTGCAAAAACCAGAAATTAGTGCTCAGATTTGGGAAGAGTGGGGTTAAGTAATCCCATTCTTCGCATCAACGGGCGTCATTAAAACAAATAATGACGATCATTAGAGTGTCCCAGACTTGACAAGCACGGGTATTAATGCTATCCTGAACTTCTGAAGTTCAGGACTCTTGATTATACTCTGCTCCTCCATTTCATTCATTCCCGTCGTTTTTCGTCGGTTTTGTACCAAATTTTCGTCGGAGGAGCTCAAATCCTGGACTTCTAAAGTCAGTCACCGCCAAAAGCCGTCGTCGCTGCCGCCCATCACCACCGCATCACTGATTTTGAATTTCATCACCACCGCCAAAGGTAATCGATTAAGATTTCATTTGTTCAAATTAGGGATCCAAATTTGGTTTTTTTGTTATGAAATTAGTGTTTTAATTAAGGGTTAGTGATTATGAATTTGCAATAATAGTTATGAATTATTTCAAATTGCAAGTGAATTTTTATTAATTATTACGAATTGTTAAAGATTATTTTGAATTGTTATGGAATTATTAAGAAATGTTATGAATTATTAAAAATTGTTTTTAAATTGCTATTAATTATTAAAAATTGTTATGAATTGATATGAATTTTTATGGAATATTAAAAATTTTTAGTGAATTGTTATGAATTATTTTGAATTGTTATGAATTGATATGAATTGTTATGGAATATTATAAATTGTTAGTGAATTGTTATGAATTATTTTGAATTATTATTGATTATTAGGAATTGTTATATGGATTGATATGAATTGTTATGGAATAATATAAATTGTTAGTGAATTGTTATGAATTTTTATTGATTTTTTTATAAATTATTAGTAATTGTTATGAATTATTAGGAATTGTTATTTAATTGGTATGAATTGTTATGGAATATTAGAAATTATTAGTGAATTTTTATGAATTTTTACGAATGGTTATTTAATTGTTATTTTTTTAACAAACAATTATGTTTTATTCCATACTCAAAATAGATAATCCATGCCCACCTCACATATAATCTTTTCTTGGCCGGGGTGAATCGAAAGGAAATATAACGAGCTAATCTACGCTTTTCACTTCGAGTATGCATTTACAGGTATTTTTATCAACAAAGCAACCTCTATACACAATGATTTTCAAGAAATTTACCACTGGTCTCGCCCCTGCAACCTGGTTCTAACTTTGCTATCCAGCATCCCTCTTCCAACTTCACTGCTGCATGGAGCTCCTGATCTTTGCACAGCTTTTGTTTTCCTGGGCTGGGATCAAGTTTCTCCAGTAACTTGCATTCCTCAATCAGCAGATCATCGGTTTTTGATCGTTTTTTCGCAACTTCTCATCACAGCTTCTCTATCTCCCTGCTTTGTCAAGTATCGCATTATTAAGAATTGTTATGAATTGATATGTATTGTTAAGGAATATTAGAAATTGTTAGTGAATTGTTATGAATTATTATTGATTTATTATGAATTATTAGTAATTGTTATGAATTATTACGAATTGTTATTTGATTTGATATGAATTGTTATGCAATATTAGAAATTGTTAGAGAATTGTTATGAATTATTGTTAATTGTTATTGATTTTTTTTTTTATGAATTATTAGTAATTGTTATGAATTATTATTAATTGTTATGCATTTTTAAGAATTTATGTATTGATATGTATTGTTATAGAATCTTAGAAATTGTTAGTAAATTGTTATGAATTATTGAATAATTTTGTAGCATGAGTTCGCAGTAAAGCCAGAAAATAGATTTGTACTAATCGGTTTTCAGAGGACGTGTCCGGAGATTTGAGCACACATCGTAACTCAAAAATTTTGGAGCGAAAAGTTCCAATAGATGAGGTAATGAAAACACACCATCCGGATTTGCATATAAATGACCTAGAGTTGCATAACAGTGTGCAACAATACATGTTCGTTGTTGGGATGTGGGGCGCTTATCTCGCCACAGATATACGGGAGGACCACCACTTCATTACGACACTGGTTGAGAGGTGGCATCCGGCCACACATACATTCTGGTTTCCGTTTGGGGAGTGTTCGATCACTCTCCAAAATGTTTCGATGTTGTGGGGAATTCCTATTGATGGTACTCACTTCGTTCTGATGCTACGAGGGATGCACACTGGACCTTGCAGAAGTCTAGAGTGTATTTGGAATGTGGCTTAACTTAGACTTTTCTGCGGAGGCCTTCTTTCAGTCTGAACTCAGGGTTTCCTATCTTGGGAGCCACTTGAAAGTTCATCTGATCTCTGACAGGAGCACAAGGAGGAGGTGCAGTGTTATGCCCACGGAGTACTTGCACTTATAGTGGGTGGTATTTTATTACCGGATAAGTTCGGTAATAAAATTCCTATGAGGTTCTTCCGCTTGTTGGAGAACCTTGAGACCACCAGGCATTATAGATGGGGAGCGCCGTGCTTTGTCACCTCCATCATTCAGCTCACAAAATAATGGGGAGCGCCGTGCTGTGTAACGCTCACACTAAAGATGCCAAAATAATGGGTGGAGCGACGCGTCTCATTCAGCTATGTGGATAATTTAGATTGCTTACTATCTCCCCCAACATTCTGCCCACATGTCTGGAAAGCCACGAGCTTCGGAGAAATCCGCACTTTCCAGAGGTTTACGGTGTAAAATTTGTCAGGAGGATGAGGAACATAGACCAGGGGAGCCATGTGATTCGGACGATCTGGATGCAGTTGGATGATGTACATGCCGATCAGGTTCATATTTTGATATTTTCATATCAAATTCAAAAGTATGTTCATATTTTTTTTTCTAACGATTCATATGTTACGTGTAGTTTATCTCCACTCCGTACAGTGTATAGGAGATGTCTCAGGTTAGTGCTAAAGACTGGTTCTTGTGGGACTACGACGGTCCTCTTTTTTGGATGGAATTCATTGAATTCGTTCATGCCCGTCGTGTTCGACATCAGTTTGGATATGTCTAAGCCGATTCCCGAGCCGGTCGACAGGATCATAGAGATGCTGGCTCATGGGACCGGTAACTGTGGTCCTCGAGATGCTCTCCTCCCATATTACAATCAGATATGGAACAATCGAGGGCACTATGCTAATGTGGATCACCTCTAGCGGATAGGTTTGGTAGATGGGACTCTGCTTATACAGAATGGTTTAATCGGCATCACCGACAATACTATAGTCCCGTATTGTCAAGATCGGAGAGGAGAGTTCCATATGTCCATCACTCGTTTCTGACCATGCTGGTAAAATTAGTTTTGTATTTTTTTTTATGAATTTTTTCAGTTGGAGTAAGGTTTTGGGTGAATTTTCGAAACTGTAACCTAATTTTCGGCCGTTGAACTGCCGGCGACCTTTTCATTTCCCGCCGTTCAACCTTGTGCCAAGATTTTTTCGATTCTGCACTTTCATTCGGAACATCGTAGCAAAATTTTGAAGGGATTTTGGCAAAAAAAACAATTTTTTTTACAAATATTATTGATTTTGGTTTTCTTCTCCCAAAATAAGAAATATAGTAACAGAAACAAAGCAAACCCTTTCGTTTAACCTTTTTATCGTTAATTCGTGTTTCCCTTGTAGAATTTGTTTTGGCTAAAGAGAAGAAAACAAGGGTTTCTGGGTTCGCGTGCTCTTGATTTCGATTGCATTGCTGAAAAAACATCTTTGATACTCTTGTTGCTAGTCTTGCGAGGGTTTTCTTTTGGATTCCTTAATTAGCTAATCATTCCATCAGGGGTTTCATCATTTTCTCTCGGTATTATAATTTCTCTTGTCTGTTGTGTGGTCCCTCCTCACATGGAGTGGGCACAACATTAATTTTATGTAGAAATGTAGGAAGTAGTAGCGTATGGAGTACCAGTTTGATTAATCTTTTACTGAATAGCAAAATCTTTTGAGAACTACAAAGGAATCTCCAAGGCCTGTGAATCACAGTTTCCTTAAAATAAATTCGCCCTCTCCTAGGTGCTTTGAGAATCTGGACGTCTGTCTCCCAGGATACAACGGAGAACGAACAGCTTTGCACAGCACTTGCAGTACTATTCCGGCGAACTCGAACTTGGCGAACTCGAACTGTGTCTTCCTTCTATCATTAAGAACACAAAACAAAAGGGCCCCAAAAAGAACACAAAAAACCAAAAATGAAGTCTAGACTTAATATATTGTGTGTGTTTTCAAACAATGGAGGGTGCTTGTATAGTTTTCAAAATAATTAAGGAGAATGAACACACTTTAAGGAGTGAAAACTCCTCCTCTTCAACTTCTCCACTTA
>JAOYMZ010005640.1:0-38802 GCA_025802335.1 Pinguicula primuliflora | reverse complement strand
AGACCAAAAGTAAGCTTGCCCAATTGATGAATGATTCATGGAAGGATGTCTTCAAGTTCTAAGAGAACACATGAAAACTGCAAGATTAGATTGGAACTATTATGTCATTAGTAACTATTTATTTGTTAATTCATCAACCACCACATGTTCATCAAACTCCTTACCCCAGTCCAGGCAGATTCACTGAAACAGAACCAACCACTATCCGATCAAAATAAAAAATGAAGTGTCTTCACGAACCTTCCTTATCTATTACTACAATCAATTCCCAGAAAGCATGAAGAACTACAATCAATTTCCAAAACGCATTAAGAACTGATACGCGAATAATGAAAACAAACAATCAGGATTTTGATGACAGAGGTCTAATACCGATTTAGCTTGTACGCGGGCTGGGAAAAATATATAGACACCCATTCAATTTTAAGTTGACAAATCGAAGGCAATTGCATAACACATAAACCTATTGAGTATTGTTAAAGAAAACACAATGATGCCGAATCAGAATATATCCAATAAATTGAAGAAAGAAGCAGGGTAATGTTGGAAGGAAGAATAAAAAAATAGAAAAAGTTCCAATAAATTTACGAAAATCGGTTGCCTTCTGGGAAAATTGGGTGTTAACAGAGTTGCAGCCTCTTTTTGAAATAAGATTTCCTGAAGTAATTTGACATATTTAGATGGATGAAAGTCTTAAGAAACTGAGGGTGAAGGATTGAATGCATATTCAGATCCCCACGGATTTTACCTCTTGGTTGGGGCGGAAGATTTGGATACAATCACTCCATCGAAATATCATGATAGAATGATCTCAACTCCGAAATTAAATAAATCTGCCACTCTGCTCAATGCCGTGAAATAGAGATTGCGAGGGATAGGCTCTTTCGAAATCTGCTCAAATCCTACAGGAAGCATGTATCAAAACAGTAAAACATGAAAATTCAAATGTATCAAAATAGGAAAACATGAAAATTCAAATGAAATCGAAGTCACTAAATCAGCAGATACACCATGTCGAAAACAAACCTGAAGAAGCACAAAAGACGCAATTGGCGAACGTAATTGAAATTCTTCAGACGCAAGTGGTGAATGTGCCAGAAGGATATGGATAGGGATTACGATGTGAGGAGAGCTCTTCTGATTGGGGACGTACTCAATTTAGGAAGAGGAGATCGTAAATTCATAGAAGACGATTTTTGGTGAAGCAATTTCCGGAAATCAATTCTGCAGAGGTCGCCAGAGATTTCAGCGATGAGGGATTTGGAATACGCCTGAAGAAATCCATCGAAGACGATTTTCGGTGAAGCAATTTCCTGAAATCTGTTCTGCAAAACATGAAAATTCAAATTAAACCGAAGTCACTAAATCAGCAGAGACACCATGTCGAAAACAAATCTAAAGAAACACAAAAGACGCAATTGACGAATGTAATTGAAATCCTTCAGACGCCAGTGGGGAGTGAAAGGTGGGAAGAATGATGATCCATCGTGGGGGCAAGAAGTCGTGAGTGGGGGAAGATTTTGAAATGACGAACTGGAGAATTTTAAATGTCCAGGTCGCACTTTAAAATGTTCAGGTGATATTTTAAAGTGTGAAAGTGAAATTTTGAACTGACTGATCATTTCTTTTTTTATATATAGATTAATAAGATGAAATTTTTGGGCTGGGCTAGGATTGTCTTAAATTTTTTTTCACGTGATCCTTTAGTTATAAAATGCATATTCCAAAATGGGTTAAAAGAATATGGTATTTACAGTCTCGTCTCTCGCACAATTGCCGCAAGAATGAAGAATCTCGGATGTAATAGTTTCTCTTTTGATCCATCTACAACAAATTTAACAAGGACGAAAATTCCTTGCAGCTCTCAGCTGCCGTATCCTCTTCTTATCCTGCTCAAATTTGCTTTGGAGCAAGGGGATTTCTGCACACAGAACAAATACATGAATAGTTTATCATGGAAAGAGGAGCATCAAAGAAAATGGTTATGCACAACTCGGTAAATGAAACGGATGGTTTTTTGTTCAAACTCAATAAACGCAAATCAGGAATATCGTATGATATTTCTATACAAGATACATAAGGTCTTTCACACAAGAATAGCATTAAAAATCTTGGTAAGCATAAAACAGACAGAATTTTCTTCAGATCCGTCTCTATCAAGTATTAACAAAGGACTAATGCCGTGCTGTTCAGCGAGCAGAAAGAGTAAAAATGATGGTATAAGTCCAAGTTCTGACTCCAGTCTCCAAGTTCTCTAGGCGTTGTGCTAAATTGTGAGGAAGGGAGTTTGCTTATATAAAGACGATGTTTACAGATTCCAAATTCAAGTTCCCTAGACACGGACTTGGCTTTATATACCAGCCATGTAAAAAATTGACCGAAATGTACGAAAATAGGCAGGGAAACCGAATCGGCGGAAATAGAGGAAACATGCAAGAGTAGTACATACCGTTTCTATGGGCTTCTCTTTTTTGGAACCGGTCGATATCTAACTTCGTCCTTTTTGTTTTCGCCAACCTATTTAGGGTGTGTTTTGTATCTCTACTTTATTTTTACTTCTCCTTCTCATTTTCATTTTCATTCTCCTTCTCATTTTCATTTTCATTTTCATTCTCCTTCTCATTTTTTCAGCAGGAACCTCAACCTTACTACAGAAAAAATGACTTTTTTGGGGTGAAAAAAGGAGAATGAAAATGAGAAATAGAATTCTAAAACACTAAACTTGAAATAATTTAAAAAATAAGGAGAAGGAGAAAAAAAAATTAGTTTTATAGAGGTACAAAACACACCCTTAGAACAGCAGCTTGGGCAATAGAACTCACTGCAATTCCAGATTCAGCATCTTTGGTCTTTTTCCGACATTTATGCTGTAACACGACTGTCCATCCACCTTCTGCAGCTTGGGCTTCTCTCTTGGCTTTTGCCTGCCGAAAAATTCCATCATGATATACAACATAGAAACACAATTCCTATACCTTTAGCAACCCAAAGATTGGGCTACAGATAGAAACAGACTGATTAATACCAACACGAACAATTTAGTTGATGTAGGGGGGAAGCAACCACCAAATGCAGTTTGCCGGTAACTTAAGCATAACGTTAATGTTAAGTACTTATACCACTGGGCCGCCAGTAATGTATAGTTGTAAAAGGAAGGAATGTATATCTTACTGCAATAGCATCTGTATTCCCACCAAAATGCTTACTTATATCCCCGTAACTGATCGTAGCCATGGGATCGTCCAGATTTCATTATAACTAAAAAAAATCACACATGCTGCCCAAGGCCTCTTCTCCACGCACCAGATCCGAATCTTCAATAACATTGAACCGAAACTTCCTGCCCAGGTGCTTCAATTCATCGTTCCTGCCGCCGACCCCATTCCTCCTCCGCCATCGCCGTTGATCCCAACCCTCCTCCGCCATCCCCAGTTACTTGTACTCTCAACTTTAATACACTTTCATAAACTCCCTTATGTGGCAACCATCACAACCAATGAGTGTGGTTGTGTGTAGTTCATAAAGAAATTTATGAAATGTGTCAAAATTGAGAATACATATAGCACAGAACCGTTCCTATGGTCAATTTTACGGCGGTCAGTTTTCCCTTTCGTGGACAATTTTTTCAATTAACCATCCGTTTTCGAAATTGATCGCACCATTGGAAAGCTTATACATTGAATTGCATCTGTTCAAGTTTTGGTGATATTTCGACGACGTTATCACCGTTTAACAAAGGGTTATAAATCCCTTTGGATTAAATAGTCGATTTTAGAAATTTCGTCGCCGGAAACCGGACCAAAGCATGAGGCTTTTCATCTACAATGTATAAACTTTCCAATGGTGTGACCAATTTCGAAAATAGATGATGCTACGAAAAAATTCTACACAGATGAAGAAAACTGACCACAGTAAAACTGTCCATTAGAACTGGCATTAATCAAATACAATCGTTATAATAAGATTTCCGTATTAACTTTTTTTAGCAAAACTTTTCCAGATGAGCTACCAAGAAAAAAAGTCCTAGTCGTAAGCCTTTTTCAGCTCTCCACCTGTTGTGAGCTACTTCCACTCCAATTTCGCCACGTGCCAAATTCACATACTTTTCCTCCAACCCTATAAATATCCATCCATCGAAGCTCTTTAGTCTCATTCACCACCAAAATTCAATTCTCTGCACCTCTCTGAAACACAGACACAAGTAGTAAAATCAAATCACGAGACATGGCAGATAACAACTCACAGAACTTGAGCTTCCAAGCCGGAGAGACAAAGGGACAAGCTCAGGTGAAAACATCGTCAATTTTTATCCTTCCGACTAGAGGAACTGACTCAATCGATTGTTCTTGGAATGCAGGAAAAGGGGAACCAGATGATGGACAAGGCTGGAAATGTCGCACAATCTGCAAAGGATTCAGTAAATGAGGTAAGATCCTTCTCGAAATGTAGAAGAAATGTGATGAATTGGTTGGAAGGTTCGTTTGATTTTTGTTTTTTGGGTGCGTTTTTAGGCTGGACAACAGATGCAGGCCAAAGCACATGGCGCTGCTGAATCTGTGAAGGAGGCCACTGGAATGAACAAATAAGAGATGGATGCGTCACTTTCTCCACATGATCGATCGTCTTCCACATCCGGCAAATTTGTTTCGCTCTTCATTTGTTTTTCTTGACTGGTAGTTCCATTCCTGGGTTTGGAGTTCAGATTTTGATCTTCTAGTTGCTTTTTGGGGGCAAGAATAAGAGTATGTAATAAATACTGATTTTAGGGGTAATATATTTGGTTAGTTTTACTTATATTTATGACGTATATCAATTCAATTTTGGCTACCTATCCAAAATGATTTTTAAAGACCGGTTTGTTTGGATTAATATAAATGATGCAGTTTTAATATCACTAGTATATAGCTCCTAATTTAAACTCACGGTCATCATAAAAATATTTAGGAAAAATATCATTCCTGTATCTTGTGTGTGACCGCGCCGTTTGCAAAATTCAATCGTTTTGGCCCGAACAAAAAAATTAATTAGTTAATAAATTTATCGAAATTATATGAAGCCACATGTCATATGAAAGTGCACGATGCACTGATAATTATGGTGAGCTCTATTTCAGCAAACGATAAACAGTTCACCGAATAAAATAGAATTTGAACAAAGTAAGAAAGAGAGAAACAATCTAATCTTTTCTAGGATTTCGAGTTTGCACCGCTTAAAAATTCTTTCGCTTAACATTACCAAAAACCAAATTTCCTGCTTTCGGTTCTTTCAGATCCACCATCATGGAGGATCTGCCTATACCAGAATCTTTTTTTTTTGATAAGTGAGGATGTTTTATCCTATACCGGAATCTGACTTTCCTCCACTGAAGGAGGATAATCTTAACAAGAAAGTGAAAACCAGAGCTTATCCAGTTTCAACTGGTCGTCATACGATCAATGCTACTTTCAATAGGGATGGTGCTCCATTATATAAATCCTTTCTGTCCAAAACTGCAATACTCGTGCGATCTGATATCAAGCTTCAAGACGGAGATGCTGTTCATTCAAATAATGGTTCAGGTCCTACCGTGACTTTTACTCCTAATATTCACAATCAAATGAGTCATAACATGTCCAACACGCTTATTATCCGGCCACTGGGTAATCAGCTTGGTTATCAGGCGCTCAAAACCAAACTTGATCTTATCTGGCAACCGAAAGGTGATATCAAACTTGTTGATCTTGTCGATGGTTTTTATTTACTCCATTTTGCTGAAGCAACTGATCTTCATAAAGCTCTTTACGAAGGTCCTCATATTCTGGGTAATCGACCCCTTAGAGTTTTTCCCTGGCATTCGGAATTTGACACTAAAGTTGATTATATTGAATCGGTCGCCGTATGGATTCGTATTCCAGGTTTACCGCCACAGTATTTTTTTTCTGATCTTCTTAAGGAAATTACTAAGGCTGTGGGAGTTTGGCTTCGAGCAGATATTCATACTCTCGCTAAAGAGCGTGGTTTATTTGCACGAATTGCACTTCGCCTAGATCTTCGAAATCCACTTACTCTTTCCATTACGGTGGATGGTAAAATATATCCAATTATGTATGAAGATATTCAGGATATTTGTTATTCTTGTGCACGTTATGGACATTCTAGTGCAAACTGCTCATTTCAATATCCTGTAGTAACAGCAACTCATGAAGTTACTGATAAAAACTCAGGCCAAGTTTCTGGTAATTCTGGTCATCTCTCTAGTACTTAATCAGATCAGAATAAATTACCAATGTTATCTGATGATGATCCTATGTCTCGAAATCAAAGTAGTTCTCCCAGAGGCTCGACTGTTCTACAACAGAATATCCCACATCATTTCAGGGAGTCAAATATTTCTTCAATTCGCCAGACATCTCCTACTGTTGATTGTATAAAACCAGGCTCTTGGCTCATTGTTGAAAAACGTGACCGACGTCCAGGTTTTTCTAGTAAACATGTAATCCACACAAACTAACTCTATTCCTCTGTCTGGCAGGTACAATTCTCTGGAGAATGATCAAATTACTAATCAACTATCTTCCAAATTTCATCCTGGCTCATCCCACCATGGCCCATCTAAGTCTGTTCCACAATATTGTTATAAACCCAAAGATTTCAAATGCAAAGGTAAACAGAAGATACAAGGTAGTTCTGATACATTAGATAAAAATGATCCCATCAAAAGTTCCTCAATCACAATTACAAATCCACCTAATCCTTTGAACTCCGAAACTATTACACAACCAAATCTTCATAATCCTCTAGTTTACCCAACACATATTCCTCAGAATCCTACAAATCCAGTTCCCTCCACTTCACATTATGCTCTTTCTTCATCATCCTATGTAGCAATAAATATTGAGCATCCTATTACCGGGGAGCTTACTAATTCTCTGGGTTATATCAATGATTTTGCTCATGTTATCCTGTCCAAAATGGCGAAAGTTAAAGGGTTTCATCTACCAAAACATCTTGTTATAGCCACGGACAAACATCTGCCTCCAACACCTCAGGATAATTCACTTGAGTTTATCATGGAAGGTATGGAACAGATAGTGAATGATTCTCATGACGATGTTCATATACCTCGAACTTTAGCTGGTCATGAACCTATGAGTGACTCCATCTGATCTTTCAATACTTTTTAATGGATATTAAAATTATAGCTTAGAATGTACAGGGTATAAAAAATAACAAGACTCTTTCTGCTCAACATACTTTAATCATGACACATAAACCAGGTATTCTCTATCTTTTGGAGCCCAGAACTAGTGGTTTGGATGCTGATAGTATTATTCAGAAAATCGGACTTGGATTTTCTCACTCTTTCAGAATTGAAGGTCAAGGTTATTCGGGTGGAATTTGAATTCTCTGGCAATCTGAGTTCACTGTACAGATATTATCATATAATTGGCAGACTATCCATCTTGCCCTTTGTCATAAGGATATATTCAAATTTGCACTTACAATAGTACATGGATCTCCTACTACTGTCATCCGTCGTAATCTTTGGTCTAGATTATTGAATATCGCACATACTATCTATCTATCTTGGTTAATCTTTGGAAATTTTAATTCAATTTTATCATCTGAAGATAAGCCAGGGGGTCGTCCTTCTTTAGGTTGTTCTTCATTTAGGCGTTTTATTGCTTCTGCAAATCTATCTCCACTATCTTTTTAGGTTCTAAATTTACTTGGAGACGAGGAAGTTGCTTTGAACGTGTTGACTGGGCATTTGCTAATGAATCTATGAGAACTCCTTTTTTGCATTGCAATGTTCTTCATCTTCCTCGAGTAGCTTCTGATCACTCTCCTCTGTTTGTACAATTATTAAATGCTAATACTGGTTTTTTGACCACTATATTTTTCAAATTTTTGAATGCATGGTGTAATCACAATGCTTGGTATTCCTGGTTAACAGTACACTGGCATTCTGATCTAACATTATTATCAGCTCTTCAGATTCTACACAATGCATTGTCATCCTGAAAAAATGATATATTTGGCGATATCTATAAGAAGAGAAGAATTCTTCTAAAATGTTTGGGTGGTATTCAACGAGCTCAAACATCTAACAGTTCGTATTCTCTGCACAAATTGGAGTCAAAACTACGAACTGAATATGAATCACTCTTAGTTGATGAGGAATTGTTAAGAAAATAGATTAGACGCAGTAATTGGGTGACTATGGGAAACAAGAATACATGTTATTTTCATTCCAGGTTTAAGGACAAGAAAAATTCTATCAAACCCAGACTTATTCAGTTTGCCGCTGGAAGATGGTATTCTGATCCAATTCTATTATTACAAGAAGCTACATCTCTATATATTAATATTTTTGCTGCTTCTGATATAAGTCTAAACAGAACTACACCTTCATTTGAAACGGTTGGTCATTTTCCTGCTCTTTCTTCTATTCAGCGTGTTATGTTAAATAAGGGAGTTGAACAAGAAGAGATCAAAGTTGCTCTTTTTAGTATGGATCCAGATAAAGCTCCTGGTCCTGATGGCTTTACTGCTGGATTTTATCAAATGAGCTGGGATGCAATAGTTATGTCTTTTTCTGCCTTCACAGAACAGATTTTCAGATCAGGTAAAATTCTAGTTGAGGCCAATCGAGATATGATTTCTCTTATTCCTAAAATTTCTAAACCAAAATCCTTTGATCATTTTAGACCTATAAGCTTGATAAATATAAGTGCTAAAGTTATTACAAAGATGATTGCTAATCGACTCAAGCTTGTTATGCCTTATCTCATACCTGAAAATCAATCTAATTTTATACGTGGAAGAAATATAACTGAAAATATTCTTGTTGCGCAAGAGTCCCATCATTCTATGCGAACTACAAGGGGAAAACGAGGTTATATGGCTATAAAAATAGATTTAGCTAAAGCATTTGATAAAATGGAATGGTCATTCGTTCTAGAATCTATAATAGATGCAGGAATTCCTGAGTTTCTCAGTAATGTTATCATGTCTTCTTTAAACAGTAGCACTACTCAATTGATTTGGGACACTAAAAGAGGATCAGAATTCACACCACGGCGTGGAGTTCGTCAGGGTGACACTGTTTCTCCATATTTATTTATTATCTGTATGGCACGATTATCACATTTTATTAATCTTGCTATGCAAACTGGGATATGGAAACCGATAACATTTGGGAGAACCAGATTTCCTCTTTCACATTTACTGTTTGCTGATGATCTTATACTTTTCCAGGAATGTACTATAGATCAAGCTAGCCTAGCTGTACATCTGCTACATACATTTTATATTTCCTCTGGGCAAACGATTAATACCAACAAGTCAGTATTATGGACATCTCCTAATGTGGAAGAAAGTTTGGCATCAGTGGTACAAAATATTTTGGGTATTCTACGTGTTGCCAACTTAGCTGTATATTTAGGTGTGCCTCTCATACAAGGACGAATCACCAAATCAACCTATGAATCTCGAATTATGAAACTGAAAAGTCGTGCCAGGAAATGGAATCCTCACAATATATCTATGGCTGGTAGGATTGTCCTTAGCAAATCTGTTCTTTCAACAATGCCTATCTATCAAATGCATTCATCTTTATTACCTCGAAGTGTTTGTGATGCCATTGACAAAGAAATTCGGTCTTTTATCTTGGGAGGGATAGATCATAGTCATGGCAGATCTTTGCTATGTTGGGAGGAATGCTGTCAACCTAAAAAATGTGGTGGTCTTGGACTCTATCAAAGCCGTGATATCAATCGTGCTCTAATGTCTAAAATAGCATGGAATCTTATTTTTGGAAATCATACATTGTGGATATCAGTATTTGAAGCAAAATATCATTTTCATGGTGTTGAACTAATCATAGAAACAAGAAGACTTACAGGTTCCTTTATTGGAGATCTGTTTTAAAAATGTTAGAATTCATCAAAACAGGTAGTGTTTGGGTACTTGGTAATGGATCTCAAATTTGATTCTGGACAGATACTTGGAGACCATTCATTGTTTCTCTTATTTCCTTTTCTCTTCATCCTGTTCCTAATAACCTTTTACTACTTAGTATTGCTGATTTTGGTTTATCTTCAACAGAATGGAATGTCAATAGACTACATTACTGGTTACCAGAATTCGTCGTTCAGCAAATATTATCAGTACATCCTTTAATTCAGGTCAGAATCAAGGATCAACTAGCATGACAAGGCACTTCAATGGGAAAGTTTACTACTAACTCCGCTATGTTTCTTATCACTTTTCCAAAACTTAATCATGTTCCTATTTGGGAAATTTTATGAACACTAAAGTTGCAGGAGAACATCAAGATACTACTTTGGAAGATGATCAACAACTGTTTATGAACAAACTCTGAATGTCTACGCAGAAGAATATCCTCTTCTCCTGACTGCCATATCTGTCAGTATCCAGAAATTATGCTTCATGTTTTTAGAGACTGTTTCTTCAGTAGACAGAAATGACATAACATTCCACAACCAGTACCATCAAATTTTTGGACAATACACTTAATTGTGGAATGGATTCAGGTAAATCTCACATAGAGATGTTAAGAAATGGAAAGCCCTAGCAAACCTAGCAAGCCAAAATAGGAAAACCCAACAAACCAACCTTAGGTTAAGTCATATTAACATGGAGGAGTCGGTAGAGGAGAGATGCGATGTATTTAGTCGCTTAGGTCCAAGAGTAGAGGAGGAGAATGAAGCTCCACACACAGGAAGAATGTTTTATATCACCAATTTCCCTCAATCCTGCACTTATGACAGGTTGGTGAAGATATTAAAGTCACGAGGAAAATTTCTATCTCTACGTATTGCAAGAAAACTTTCAGTGTTGGGCCTACCTTTCAGGTTTGTGAAGTTTGAATCTGATGAGACAATGGACGAGATAATGAGAAGACTAAAAAATACCTGGATTTGTTCACACAAACTACGGGCTAACATTGCAAGATTTGAGAAAGCTGCCAAAGCTGTGGATACTGAGGCACGCAACAAAAATCCCCAAAAGCATTGTATACTTAAATAGGGTAGCCTAAGAACTGACCGTAGCTACAAGGAGATGCTACAGTCTCAGCCTGAAGTTGCTCAAAAGTCAGTTGAGTTTCCACAACAACAGTTGGAAAACAGACCTACTGGAAGGAAGTGGAGATTAACAACAGCTACAAGACCCACATTAAGGCATCCACTTCCAGAGGACATGAGGTTTTGATCTTCAAGATAATAGCAGCTGACACCGAGTGGCTGAGGCACAACAAGATATGTACATTGAAAGCTAGGGTAACCTAGAAGGACTTAGAGTATGAGCTAAGAATGGGGGATACAAACTCCTAAAAGTGAGTTTGGTGGGTGAAGACCTGCTAATTTAGGAAGATGAGAACAAAGAACTGGAAGCTCTACTGAGGATTGATCAGAAATGGTTGTTGAAATATGTGAAGAACATATCAGACTGGACTGCACATTCGCCAATAACAACTAAAACGAGATGGATAAAAATATATGGGTTACCCGAAAAATCTTCGAGTGCCGAATATTAGCTAGTGAATAAATGAGTTATGTGCTAAATTCTAATCATGACTGTCATGATTAGAATTCATCACATAGCTCATTTATTCGGCACCTAACATTCGGTGCCGTAAGTTTACTCTGGGTTACCCTACTCGTGCTGGACAGAAGAGATATTGGAAGGTATTGGATCAACGCTTGGGAAGGTACTCAAAATTGACATGATCAAAATAGAGCGCAAATATTTAGAAGCAGCACAACTAATGATCCAAGCAAACCTACATGAAACATTAAATGGAACAAGATGGGTGGAAGTTGATGGTCGTGAATATGAGGTTAGGGCTGTAGAGGTTAGAGGGCAGCACTTCGTAGTGGAGAAGGGATATAGGTAATTACCAGAATCTGCAATCAAACAAAAGAAGTGACTCGAACAGTGATGATGAAGATGATTATTTAGCTTTCAGAGGTAGGCTAGCAGAAGAAGACTTCGAGGATGGGGAAATACATGATAGGAGGTACGAACCGTTGAAAAAAGATGACCCTGCAAAGGATTCACTGAAGCTAAAATCATCCTAAAGGCAATAACACCGCACTTAAGGGATACAATCACATCAGATAGCAATCATGTACCAGTTATTATACCGGAGGATGAGTATGATAGATTAAGCCCCATCTCAGTAGACAAATTTTAGGAACCATCCTGTATCCCATAGTGGCCAAACGAGACTGAAGGGATCCTATTCCCTGATCAAGGAGATATGCTAACAGAAAAGGTACAACAGGGGGAAAATGCTCCTAAGTCCGAAGAAGTCAATGTGCAAAGAGAGGAACTTATTGAAGATAAAGGAGAATCCAAAACAGAAAAGGAACAACACAGGGAAAATACTCTCATCGCTGAAGAGGAAAATGTACTAATAAAGGAACAGATTGAACAAGACATATACAACCTTTTGAACTTGCATCAAGCAGTACAAGCACATATCTTTACAAGCCATAGTGAGATGAAGGAACTCGTGGATGATGTCAATGCAATGGACCAGAACACCGAGGCAAGGCAAATGACTCATATATAAGGCAAGAGGAAAACTGCACAGTCGAACTTAGTGGGATACAGGGCTTGGTGAATGAGAAAACACCCCTGCCAAAGTTAACAGAGGTGGACCAACTGGATATTCAACATACAAATGAAGAAAATGTAGCAAAGTACCATGACGAACCATGCAGCACACAAAACTCGGGGAAACCAGAAAAGTCTGATGTACAAGTTACCATTCGTAAAACTGGAAGAAAAAAGGAGAAACACAAAACTAAACAGAAAACAAAAAATGATGCCATAAGGGAAGGTTGGGTGGAGGCAATGGCCCAACAGAAAAAAGACTATACGAACCAAGATAAAGGTCCTTCTACCTCGATAAATGACAGTGGCATTATTGCCTCAAATTCCCCTAACCTCATGAATGAAGTGGAGGGCATGGTGTCTGTTGGAAAAGCCCTCGGAGTAATATATGGAGAAGGGGACATGGCACTGACTGAAAAGTTTGTAGAAATTGAGATAAATGCAAACAGCAGTAAGTGCAGGAGAAGTGTAAAGGATTCTTTAGTGCAGGTAGAATAGATGTAGATACTGACACTAAACGCGAGAGGCATTGGAAAAGAGAGAGAAAAGGAAAATAAAAAATCTGCTAAGCCAGAATACGATTGATTTTGTGAGCATTCATGAAACAAAGAAGGACTGCATATCTAGGAGATTAGCTATGAGTTTATGGTATGAGGAGCAAATGGATTGGGCATACTCTGCCTCAATTGGGAAGGCAGGTGACCTGCTGTGTATATGGAACCGACAAAAGTTCAAAAAACCACATATCTGGGGAGGTGAAGGCTACGTGGGAATCTCAGGATATTGGAATAATGAGAGAACTATGAGTCATATGATTAATATATATGAACCACAGAATTCAGAGGATAAGAAAGAGCAGTGGCTTGAATTAACACAGAGCCTAGTGGGAAAATAGATGGATAAGGTGTGTTTAATGGGGGATTTTAATTCTATGCTAGAAGTGACAAAAAGAAAGGGAATTAGATAAGGAATACTAATTAAGGACATCCCACTATTTAGACAGTTCGTGCTTGAGCATAATGTGATTGATCTGCCACTAACAAGATGGAAATATACTTGTTACCTATCCTCACTTACATCTATGAGCAAATTAGACAGATTTCTAGTCAGCAACGAACGGATGGGACTTAGTGAATGGACTCAACATGGTCTAGACAGAACCATCTCTTACCACTGTCCAGTACAGTTGAGCACAGATAATAGAAATTGGGGACCTAAGCTGCTATAGGTCCTAGATTACTGGCTAAGGATAAAAGATTTTGAGGAATTGGTAAAAACAGTGAGGCAGTCTACAGAATTGGAGAGCTATAAAGGATACATACTCAAGAAGAAAATCAAAATTCTACGTGCAGAAATAAAAACAGGAATGCAAATAAAGGAGGGAGGGATATTCTTACTGGTGAACTTCAAAAGCTCAATCAACAGATGCCCCAGGTGTAAAAATATGCGGAAGAGAACAATGTAATACTTCCTGCACAGGAAATTTTCAGTATAAATGAGCAAATCAAAAGAAACGAGTTAAAATAAGAAAGCTGTTGGCGTCAAAAGTCAAGAATTTAGTGGCTGGCTCTAGGAGACTCGAATACTACCTTTTTCCATAGGAAAGTGAAAGGCAGAAGAAAAATGAACAACATTACAGGCATTTAGATTGAAAGTGAATGGATTGATCAGTGGACAGAGTAAAGCAGGCTTTCAAACAACATTTTGAGACTCGTTTTCAAGAACCTATGCATAACAGGCCAACTCTTCAGAACTCTGGAAGTAAAAAGATCTCAGACCTGGACTATCAAATGCTAATTGAAACAGTCTCTATCACTGAAATCAGGGGCAAAATCAATAGCTGTGGTAGTAGGAAAGCACCGGGGTCAGATGGGTTAAACTTTGTTTTCATGAAACATTTTCAGTCTATCATAGAAGGAGATATTTTGAATATGATGCAGGAATTCTGGACAAATTGCAGAATTGTTAAAGGTGGTAACCCCTCTCACATGATTCTGACTTCGAGGACTAGCTCACCACAAAAGATTGAGGACCATCGGCATATTACATTGATAGGTGCAAGCTACAAGATCCTAGCAAAGACAATTTCAAAATATTGAGCAAATGTCTAGACTCTGTTATCTCAATGAATCAGACAACTTTCATAGGCAAAAGACAGATTGTGGATGGTGTTCTAGTGGCAAATGAAGCGGTTCATGAAATGTAGAGAAAGAAAACACAAGCTTTCATCTTAAAAATTGACTTTGAGAAGGCCTTTGACACCGTAAACTGGATTTTTGTGGATAATATGGCTAATGAGCTTGGAATACCTGACAGATTCTACAGATGGATACAAGCGTATATTCCATCAGGTTCTACCATTGTACTGATCAATGGTAGCTCACCTACAGAGTTCTATCCTACACGGGGGACAAAAAGGGTGATCTCATATCCCCTTTCCTATTCACAATGGTCGCCGAAGGACTGGTTTGTATGCTTAAAAAATTAGTACACATGAGACTCTTAAGTCCACTAGAGTTAGGGGAGTATAGGGTTTAACTATCTCACCTACAATTCACGGATGATACCCTTATCTTTGGGAAGGCAACATTGTCGAACATAATTATTGTCAAGGCTATACTAAGAAACTTTGAGCTCCTATCTGGATTGAAGATCAATTTCTCTAAAAGCTCACTGATTGGTATAAACTCATAGCCAGGCTGGGTGGAAGAAATGGCAGCATATCTCAACTGCAGATTCACCTACCTCCCATTCATCTACCTAGGACTGCCAATAGGCTCAAATCCTAGGAAGAAAAACACATGGTCTCTGGTGATAGACAGGTTTCAAAACAGAGTCAAGAGTTGGGAAAATAAATCTCTATCTCTAGGAGGTAAAGTGACACTTATCAATTCAATCCTCTCGGCTCTACCATGTTACTATTTTTCATACCTAAGGGCTCCTAGGAGCGTATTGAACCAACTAGAAAAAATCATTAGGCAATTTTTTGGGGGAGAAAACTCCGAGAAAAAAAAATACATTGGGTTTTTTGGCAAAAAATTTGCTTACAAAAGAAAAGAGGAGGTCTGGGTGTTAAAAATCTTGGCCTCTTCAATCTATCTATGCTAGGGAAATGGGGAGGCAGAATTCTGGATTATCATGAAGACTTTTGGAAGCAGGTGATTCGTTCTATCTACGAGATCAAAGGCAAGCTACAACTAGGAGATCTAATGGACCTACATGAACCAACTGGGAGCAAAACAGAACCGAAGAGGAAGGCACAAAGCCGAAAAAGCAAGTTCGATATGGGGGAGAGATCTAAAGACAACGCTGCTAGGTTTTTGGTTTCAAGAACAATGGGTGCTAAAGCTAGGAGAAGGCACACAAATTCATTTTTGGGATGACTGCTGGACAGAGAATCAAAAGCTAAGCATCAAGCACCCGAGGCTCTACAGAAAAGCGGCCAAAAAAGACACCAGAATAAAAGAACAAGGGAAGTGGCAGAGTGGGGAATGGATTAGGACCTGGGAATGGAAAAGGGAACTAACAGACATTGAAAATGCATCTTTGCAGGTACTTAAATATGAACTATCGACCATTACACTGCACGAGCATACACAAGACGGATGGAGACACAAAAAAACAGCTCTTCACAAGGCTACCAAGTGAAAACAAGCTACGACCATGTACAAGACCAACAATAGGGAGTATATGATGCAGAGACAGAAGACAGATTAAAGTAAGCATGGAACAATCCATTGCGAGCAAAAATTTCAATTCACATATGGAGAATGCTTCAAGATTCTCTACCAACGAAGGCAAATTTAAAGCGACTACATATCATACATGCATATGAGGAAATCTTATGTTCAAGATGCAACACCCAGGATGAAACAAATCTACTTATCTTTCCGGAATGCCCAATCACGAAGAAAGTGTGGGATAAAATATGGAAGTGGTTGAGCATCACTTACCACTCAACAGCACAAGCACTGACCATTGAGCAGTTCATGGCGAACAAGCCCCGCGGAATTATTGGGCAGGCGTGGTTCTGTATCTACGCTGCTACCATTTGGGAGATCTGGAAACAAAGAAACGATGTTCAAGTTGGTAATTTATAGAAGATGATCAAAGAAGAAGAGATGCTATAAAAAATTCAACTCTTCCTCAGAACGATCCTACTGACAAAAAAAACAGAACTGTCTTGTGAGATACTCGATTCACTCAAGGATGAATAGCCTGATCACAATCTTACAAAGAATATAAACATCGGAAAACATGCTCAGAAATAGACAACGACTTTCGGTAAAGAGAGATCATCGTGAAGGAGAAAGTGGGTTATGCGAACAGACGGAGTTGGGATCTTCCTAATCCCATTTTCTTTTTTCATTTTAAATATAGCAAGACCATACAATGTAAATATGTTTTCTAATGCAAATTGTAATTTACCCAAAAAAATGAATGTATTTAAATTAATATATATCGAAAACTAGTAAATCTAATGTTTGAATCAATATTTTTGCCACATACAAGCATTTTCTTCTGAAAGTATCATCTACAGATCTGATATCTTCCTACTGATTTTGTTATCCATTTATAGTACTGTTAGGACATACAAGATAGAGGTACTCCTGTTATTGCAATCCAACACTATCTGGGCTCAGCCCTTGTGTACGCATGTAAGCGTGTGTGAGCTAATATAATTAGGAAGATGAATAACCATTATTAAAATCATAAGCTTATGGTGATTGATTATAGCCCACAATCATATTTATATTAGTATATTGTGATTTCTCTAACCAATGTGTGACAAATTTCTAACACTCCTCCTCAAGTCTAACACTGTTGGACTTGGACAACGACACTGATAATGCCCAATTGGGCCAATTTCCATTCTGGGATCAATATTTGGGATTTTCTCGAAAATAATTACGAAAACCTCGGAAACAATCATCGAGACCTCCTGAAACAATACCTAAATTGGGTCAAACCACCCATGGGCCCACCCATGGGGTCAAATACTCGGGAATTTTTCCGAAAATACTCTCGACCTCAGACCGCCAGCTCCGATACCATGTTAGAAAATTGACCCAGTCCTAATTTGGGCTCGGGCCTCGTGTGCACAGGTGCGCGTGTGAGGGCTAATATAATTAGGAAGATGGGTAACCCTCATTAAAACCATAAACTTATGGCGATTGATTGTAACCCATAATACTATTTATATTAATATATTGTTATTTCTCTAACTAATGTGGGACAAATTCCCAACATAATAAACATAGAATTGAGAACAATAACACAATTCAACTTGATCCCAATTTCAACTTAGCCCAATTCCACAAATGGGTCATTGTATTCACTTTTGGCCCTCTTTATTACTTCGATTTTGATTGAACACAATGCAAATATTATTTTTATTTTTTGTCTTTATTTTTCTTGAGGAATGATAATTAATAAGCGACGTCATTTTGTTTAAAAATACACAGTTTATAGCACAAAACGATGTCATTTTGATTTGTTTATTTAATTTTGTATAAAAAATTAATTAAGACCAGCATTTCTCATTTTTCTTAACTTGTGGTGTATATTTCAGTTCTCATCAGCGACATCTCATATGATCTGAAGTGTACCCTACATCCCTATTCTTATTTGCATGCAATTGCGGTAGGGTTGTGTTTACCTAAAACAATTGTTTGAGAAGTTAGTATGCGGAGGGGGAGCGACCGGAGGCCGTCCAGTGTTAGGATGCAAGGCACAGACAATTTTTTTCGGCTGAGGGTGACCGCTCAGCTGCTGGACCACTCCGATAGGACGAACATCCCCAAATTGGGATTTGGGGAGTATACAGTGAGAAAAGAATTGTATAGTGTGCAGTGCCCTCGTGACACAACAGGATTGGTCGGTCAACGGGTCTACTCAAAAATATTAAACACCGGCTCACCTACCACTCCAATCCTGCAGTGCCATATTAACCTTACACACTATACAATTCTTTTCTCGTACCGTACTCTAAAACACTTCCTAAAACTTGTGGTGCATATTGTGCCAAAACTTTTGTTGAATTGGTGGTTGTCGTTTCTTCTTCCCGTGGCCTCCCATTTCTCCCCCACGTTGTCCGGACCTATCTTCCTCTCAGCTTTTGGGTTCCTTACAGCCACGTCAGACACTTTGAGGGCTCAATTGGTTTCTAAAAGGTCTCTTTTGTGGGTCCGCAACACGAACATCTCATTCTCAAGGACCCACCTAGTGGCATAGCAAAGACTCTCATACAGCCACTCATTTGCGCCACGTGTCACGATTCCCTCCAACTCTCCAAGTTGCCGCCATTTACTTCTACTTTACCTGCACTCTGCACTTCACAGACTCTGCAGCGTTAACACATTACACACAATCATGGTTAATCAGAAAACAGAGATGAGAGGATAAAGAGTTTCATAGTTTCGACGACTGAGGAGGAATGTTGAAGATAGAGAGCGACGCCGTCGGCGCCACCAGAAACGACGCCGGACACGTTTGCGATGCGTGCCGCGCGTCTGCCTCCGCTGTCTACTGTCGCGCGGACTTGGCCTTCCTCTGCACCAGCTGCGACTCGCAGATCCACACTGCCGCCGCCACCACAAATAATTGCCGCCACGAGCGCGTCAGGGTGTGCGAGTCATGCCGCCGCGCTCCGGCGGCTTTATTGTGCAAGGCCGATTCCGCCTTCCTCTGCCCGGCTTGCGACTCGGATATCCACGACGCGAACCCCCTTGCTCGCCGCCACATGCGCGTTCCGATCCAGCCGATCTACGGTCCCGTCGATGTCAATTCAATCCACCTGCCTCCTGGAACGGTGGACGGAGATGATGAAGACGAAGCAGCTTCTTGGCTCTTGATGAATCCTCTCAAGAACGGAACCAGCGGCGAGGATGCGGCGCTGTTCGACGACTATCTGGATCTCAACGGCGGTTACAATTCGTGCCACAACTTCGATCAATCCAACGACCAACATAGTCAACACAAACAGCAACATTCGCAGCAGGATTACAGCGTTCCGATCGGACATTACGAGAATGTCGAGGATCCAGAAAAGAATCATTGTTTCCAATTGGGTTTGCAGTACCAACAAGAACAACAGGCTTACTCCTCCTCATTACCTAACTCGGTAAGTTTACCATCCTCAATTTCCTTCAAATTCAATTGAAAATTGAAATCAAACATACTCTGAAATCTGAATCTGAACAACTCTATTCCTCCTTGCGAGAGCAGATCTCATTTTCATCAATGGACGTCGGAATAGTTCCAGAATCAACATCAGAAGTCTCCAATTCCCACTCCATATCCGTATCCCCCAAAGGTGGGATTAACGATCTGCTCTCTAGCGCTTCTGTGCTGAGTCCATTGGACAGAGAGGCCCGAGTGTTGAGATACAGAGAGAAGAAGAAGAATCGAAAATTCGAGAAGACGATCCGTTACGCGTCGAGAAAGGCCTACGCAGAGACAAGGCCGAGGATCAAAGGACGATTCGCGAAGAGAACAGAGATGGACGTGGAAGAGGGCCAGATGTTCTGTTCCCCATCTATTGTCGGAGCAGATGGTGGATACGGCGTCGTTCCATTGATATGAATATGGTCCAAGTGCCACTGCTCTTTGTTTGTAATTCATCGCGTTTATAGAGAGAAGGAAAAACAACTTTTGCTTCCTAGTCAATCTCAAAAAGAACCATAAGAGCCTCTTATTATAGTGATGAGGATGGGTATGGTGCTTTAGCACAGCACTACTATGCCATTAAACGACGTAGTTGGTATGCACCGGTCCCAGAAACGCGACGTTTTTGAAGCATTGTATAGCATACAGTTGAAAAAGCACCGTACCCAATGGTAAACATTGAAGGTCGAAAAGATGGGGTTTACACAACAAAAATTGGAGGGAGAGAGGGCGTTTTCCCCCATCCCACCCCCTCTGCCATTTCTGTTCCAAACGACAAAGTGCGAATAGAAACATAGCAAACAGTGGTGAAATAAATATCAAGATCACACAAAAGTAGTACAACAACAAGAAGCACGGATGCACTCTGATGATAAATATAGAGGGGATACAAGCGCAAAGTAGTATTGATAGCAGCAAGTTCTGGAGTTTGGGCATCATACGTGAACAACAATTTTATTCATGGAAGATATCCATGTAAATATTTAGTTACTGATCTTCCTGGCAATTTTAAACCACTCCGTGTGGAAGGATCCCGGGATGTCAGTCCTTTCATATGTATGAGCACCAAAGTAGTCACGCTGAGCTTGGACCAAATTAGCTGGCAACCTCGACCTTCTATAGGAATCGAAGTAAGCAAGACTAGCCGACATACCGGGGGTGCTGACGCCGGAGTTGATTGCAAGAGTCACCACTCTTCTCCAAGCAGACTGCCTGTCGATGATTTCTTTCGCAAATTCCGGGTCAACGAGAAGGTTGGCGAGCTCTGGGTTCCTGTCATATGCTTGCTTGATCCGGTCTAAGAAGATTGCACGAATGATGCAGCCTCCCTTCCAAATCCTGGCAAGTTCACCCAACTTCAAATCCCATCCCTTTTCGAGACTCTTGGCGCGGATCAGATTCATTCCTTGAGCGTAGCTGCAGATTTTAGATGCATACAGAGCTTTCCTGACATCATCGATCAACTTTTCTTTATCGACAGCCTGATCTGTTGTCAGAATATCATCCAAGCCACCAGATTTGAAGACTTTGGCAGCTTCAGTCCTCTCCTCCTTCAATCCGCTCAAGAATCTTGAATCAAGAGAAGCTTCAATGGTTGGTGCTGCAACAGATAATTCAGCAGCTTGCTGGACAGTCCATTTACCGGTACCCTTCATCCCGGTTTTGTCCAAGACTTTGTCAACTAGATAGCCTTCACCCTTGTCATCCTTGATCCCAAAAATATCTGCAGTTATCTCAATCAAAAAGCTTAAAAGCTCCCCTTTGTTCCAGTCAGAGAAGGCATTTTTTAGCTCCTCGTTTGACAATTTCCCAACAGATTTCAGGACATCATAAGCCTCGGCAATCAACTGCATGTCACCATACTCTATTCCATTGTGTACCATCTTAACGAAGTTACCAGAGCCACCTTTGCCGATGTAAGTGACGCAGGGACCACTATCGGGAACCTGAGCAGATACTTTAAGAACAATATCTTCTATATATTTGTAAGCCTCGAGGGACCCTCCAGGCATCAGAGATGGTCCATTTCGAGCACCCTCTTCACCACCAGAAACTCCCATGCCAAGATATAGGAGACCTAATTCAGCCACGGCCTTCTCCCTTCTCTCCGTGTTCTCATACCACTCGTTTCCACCATCTATTATGCAATCGCCTTTCTCCAAATAAGCAGAGAGTGTTTTAATGGTCGCATCGACGGGAGCACCAGCCTTGACTAGCATGATAATTACACGAGGTTTCTGGATGGAATGAACAAATGATTCAGGATCATGGAAACCAAACACCGGAAGATTGCCTTCCACTTTGGCCCTTTCAACTGTCTCGTCAACTTTAGACGTCGTCCTATTGTAAACGGAAATGGGGAATCCTTTTTCAGCAATATTGAGGGCCAGATTTTGCCCCATTACAGCTAAGCCAGCAAGACCTATTCTGGTCAGTTGTTTGGATGCATCAGCCATTGTTACACCTGCCAAAGACGAAAATCCCTTGAATTATAGACAATATTAAAAAAAATTGGAAATTATATAAAAACTGATTCCTCATTAGAAACATTTCCAGGACATCAGAGCACAGTGGTATGCATGCTAAAGTTGGATTGTGAGCTGATTTCTTCATTGTTAGATTCATGCACATCAAACTGAATAGCAACGAAGTGATGAAAATGAAACCTGACTCTTCTAATGAAAAACTAAACCCATCAACTCATATCTTATAGAATAGTGCTTCCGATACACAATGTCAGAAATGAATACTTCAATGAACCTGACCAACCTTCCTTTCAGCACAGTAGTTTACATACATCTCCAGATTTAAGCCCTTTTTAATCCTGAACAATTATGCTATGTGAAATGTCATAGTACCACCATGAAAGGCAGATTTCAGAAAAATCCAACTTTGTTCACTTACGTTTTGTAAGATCAACCATACCAAATCATCAAACATATAGAGATAAAAAAAATAAGTAAGAAATTTACAAATCAAAGCGACATCATAATTCACTTTTAAAGAAAAACATTCATCCACCAATCACAGATACGAATCAATAGAATTCAGATCAAACAACATCAATAATAGTTAAATAAAGACTCCTTACTTAACCCAGGAAACAAAATCAGAAAACTACTACGAACTCCAACCCTGAAGCAAAAGAAATGTGAATTGATACTGCAAACAAATCAAAAAGTGTGTACGGAAGAAAATATCGACGACTGTAGATATGAAAATATCAATTCGAGAACGATGAATTTAGAAACTACGGATGAAGAAGCAGCACCACAATCTTGAACAGACTTTTCAAAGTTGCGAATGCGATCTTGACTGGTTGTTGGATCAGACGCTGAGTGATTTTGGATTGGGTTGGTGAAAATTGCGCACATTGTACCATTTATTTATTCATTTATATCTACGCACTTTTTTTTAAATTTTTTAATTTTTATATCTAAACAATTAATTTTATTTTAAAAAAATTACCTGTACATTTTACTATAGAAATTACAAATTTTTTGGTTACAAAATTTTGTAACAATCCAAAACTGTGCTGTTTTGGAGACAATTGTTTTTTTTTGGTAAGTAATACTTTTGTATTAGTTTAAAGTATTTTACAGTGTTGGGCTATTTACAGATGAGCCCAATCTCCCCTACATTTTCAACCTATCGTTACAATTGTCTTCCCAGTTTTCACCAAGTCTCCGTATTTCTCTTTGCTTTTTCCAGCTCCATGTTTCTGCATCGTGATTGTCTGTAGGTTCCTCAGCTTGGCGCCATAATTCTTGCCCTCTGGAAGCAGGATTTTGGTTCTCTAACCCATTCAGCGAAGGAATAAGCCGGTTCAACCAAAGCACAATTCTGGAAGATGAGCCTGGTCTGTATTTCCACCCTTTCCACCATGTTGCCCAAATTGCACTCTTCTTGGCGAAATATTAATCGATTTCTCCCCTTTCAGAATTCCCAAATCGCGATTTGCCATATCACCTTCCATCCGCTTTGGGTCCACGGTTGACTGAGTAACTGCATATGGTTGGTCAGAGCATCTCCCCCGCCCGTGTTCAATTGGGAGGAATTCCCTGCAAACACACCTAGCCAGGTATGAATTTCAGTCATAAACTGCTTCAAGATTCCGCATTCCTGGAATAGGTGAATTTCTGATTATTCTTCTTCATTGCATAGGGGACACGTTATTTCAGGCAGAATCACTCCCCTTTGTTGAAGATTTTTTCTGGTCGGGAGACGCTGGCGAAGGAGCCTCCAGGTGAAAAACAAAAGTTTTGACGGTATGATTTTATTCCAAGCGCGCTGGCTCTCCCGCGCATTTATTTGTGTTTCCCATCCTGACTGCATTATTTTACTGTAAACTGCCTTCGTGGAGTATCTCTGTTCAACTGAGTCCAACCAAACCCAGTTATCAGGGTCACCTGTAGGATTAGGTGCCTGCATCAGCTCTATCAGTAGAATAGGAAACTGTAGTAGTTCCTGGTATGTGCATCTAGCGCACCAAAGCCATTGCCAATTCCATCTGTCGGTGAATAGCCCCTTATTAGCCATTGTTATGTGTTTGTCCCCAACTGCAGCGTACAGTTCTGGGAATCTATCCTGGAAGCGTGAATCCCCTAGCCAAGTGTCCCTCCAGAATAGGGTTGTGCTTCCATTGCCCATTCGTTTGTGAAAGTGTTCTTTAAAGCAACTCTAGGTCAGTATAGAGCTGCGTATATCTCTCCACCACATTGAATCTTTTCTATCCAGAGTGTACGAACTGGACAGCATGTGATTATTAGCAATAGACTCCCCATATAGGCTGTCAATGACCTGTTTTCATAGGTAGGAGTCATCCAACATCAGCATTCTAAACCCCCATTTTGCTAGCAAAGTAGAATTAAATTCCTCCAAAGATTTTATCCCCAGACCCCCCTTCTCCATAGGTTGGCATACATCTTTCCAACTTAGCCAATTTATTTTCCTCTGCACATCAACTTTTCCGCCCCATAGGAATTTTCGCAACAAGCTTGTTAATCTTTTCAAAATCACACCAGGAGCCTTATATATAGAGAAGTAGAATAGAGGAATACTTGTCAATATCGATTTTATAAGCACCAATCTCCCCCCATAGGATAAGTATTTATTCTCCCAACCTGTTAGCCGCTTCTCAATCATAGTCACCACTAGTGTCCAGGTTTCCAGTTTCCGTGGGTTAGAGCCCACAGAGATTCCCAGATATTTAAAAGGGATGGATTCAGTCCGACATTGTAATATTCTTGCATAATTCATGGTGTTAGAGTGCCTTAAATTCACAGTGTAGAGCTTACTCTTGCTATAACTCACCTTCAGGCCCAAGGTTGCTTCAAATAGGATCAGAACTCTTTTCATTGTCATAGTGTCATGCGTAGAGCCATCCCCAAATAAGATTGTGTCATCAGCATATTGCTGATGAGTAATTCGCAAGCCTTGTCTGCCAATTCCGTATCCTTTCAGTTCTCCACACTCCTTAGCCCTAGTGAGCATCACATGAAGTCCTTCTACAGCAATTGCGAATAGCATAGGGGATAAAGAACACCCTTGCCTCAATCCTCTTTGCATTTGGAATTCCCCACTAGGGCTTCCATTTACTATGATAGATAATTGAGCTGTTGTAACGCATCTATGGATCCACCTTACCCATTTGGCATGGAAGCCCATAGCTTGCATTATTTCGAAGAGATAATTCCAATCCACACTGTCAAAAGCCTTCTCAAAGTCCACCTTAAACAGAGTACACTTTTTCTTTGTCATTCTTGCCTCATTAAGCACCTCATTTGCTAGGAGTACACTGTCAAGTATATATCTTTGAGTCACGAATCCACTCTGATTAGGGGGTATCAGAGTAGGGAGCACTTTCTTCAATCTTCCGGCTAAAACATTGGACAAGATCTTGTAGAGGCTGTTCACCATGGAAATGGGCCTGAAATCAGTCACGTGTTTAGGGGTGGCAGTCTTTGGAGCTAGAGCCACAAAAGTAGCATTCAATCCTTTCACAAGCCTTGAGTCTTCCCAGAACTCCACAAAGAATTGCAGGATATGATCCCTAAGCAAGTGCCCGAATTTCTTAATAAAGCAAAAGTTGTATCCATCTGGACCAGGGCTTTTTTCATTGCCACATGACTTAACTGCTCTTAGTATTTCATCTTCAGTAAATGGGCCAATCATAGCCTCACTTTCTGTTGCACTCAGAGTATGCTCCAAGGACCACTGAGCCTAGGGTCTCACGGTGGTTGCTGCAGAGTAATGCTCCTTGAAGCTGTCGTGTATGAATTTTTTTACTTGGTGCACATCAGTAATCCAATTCCCCTCAATCATGACACCTTTCATAGTGTTCCTACTTCTGTTGTTTCGTAGTGTTGCATGGAAATAGCCACTTTTGGGATCCCCTTCAGTAATTGTGAATAGAGGATGATAGAAATTTTCTTAGAGAAATGCTTGGCAGACTACATCAAAATCGAAAAATAAATCGAAGTTTTGTTATTTGGTAGTGGGCCCCACACTACACACACACCAAAGTGTGTTACTATGCTTATTTTGTATTATTCGGTCCATTTTTTCGATTTTCATGTTGTACGAATAACAAACCTCATTTCTTATGCTTGACATTTGCTTGTTGGACAAGAGGTTATTATGTTGAACAATTCATTTGGACCCTCGAATTAAGATTCGACGAACCAGATCGAATACCAATTAAGTTCATCACTTGATCTTCCACAAAAACGGATCCCCTTCTCATTGTTGTTCTCCTTGTGTTGTTTGTTTCCTCCTCCCCCTTACAAGCCAAGATGCCAACAATAATCCGGCAGAGGCTCAGACGCTTGTCAATTTAAAGAGCTCATTAGAGAAAGCAGAATCATCTGTCAGATTGGAATTGCTTGATTAGACTTCCGCAACTAGCCCTAATTTTTGCAGGTGCAATGAAAATTGCATTGCTCAGGTAATAAGGCACTCTGTGGGATGCCATTGTCGACAGCCTGCAGCACATCTGCACCAGCATTGGATGTAGATGTAGAGCCATCGCTTGATTCCCCGGCCAGTTCTACGTCGCCGTCAATCGACGGAGCTGATATTAAAAAATTCTCATCTCCGACAAAAATAATTGGATATATAATCGCCAGCGTAGTGTTAGGGTTAATTCTCCTCCTCCTAATTCTCTTCGTGCATCGAAGATGGAGAACTGGCGGTAGCCAGGCGCCCAAATTCAGTCGTGAGGTTTTGCCGCCGAGTGGAGAGAGGCCTCCATTGCCGGTGGCGATCGCCGCCGGATCCGAAGATCCGAGGAAACTAGAACAATGGGGTAAGTTATCCTTCGTGAGAGAAGATCGAGACAAGTTCAGCGAACAGACGGAAGAAGCGAGAGCGAAAAACGGGTCAAGAAGAGAGGAGTCATTTTTTGCCATGATAATTCAACGCCCACATGGATTGTCCAACACAATAGCCCCGTGTCCAACAAGTTAGGTTCAAGAAAATTTCTGTATAGGACCATACTATGTACACATAGGCCGTGTACACATAATTAAGTGTACACCATAAAATATTACAAAATAAGTGGAATAACTATTATAAAATACAATGCTGCTACCCATACATACAATTATTATACATAATTCATACTTATGGTCAATTTGCCTTTTACAATTCATTAGTAGCTGTCGTTTTGTATTTAATGCCTATAAAAAACACACTCATGTTTAAAGCAATACACATAAAACGACATTAAGTATTGAACTATGTATAAAATCACTATGTATGCCTAGACTTATTCTATCAAATATGTGTCTGTAGCATTTTTACAAGTGGGAAGACAATATCCTTTTAAAAATTTACCAAAACACCAAATCATCAGATAAAAAATTCTAGCAATCAATCTAAAAAGAGTGATGCAACAGCAACAAACAAGAAATCCAAATTTAAATCGATAACCGGGAAAATGACCATTTTACCCCCCCCCCCCCCACTAAACACAGCCAGGAAAAGGGTAAAATTGTCTTTTAACGCACGTTCGGTCTAATATTTCGATTTCTTATTTGTATGCATCGCATTTCCCGTCTAAAAAATCGACACCGCTTTGAAAAAATGCGCTCTGGCGAAAACACACACTTGGTGTGCGATCTCACACATTGATGTCCCCAGTAGTTACGTGACGTGCGTGCAAGTGCACACGGTCAGGTTATAATACAATGCTGGGAGCAAGGGTCAAATCTACAGGGAGCAAGATAATTAAGTTTTCAGAAAATCGATTTCTATCATGACAGCAGTGACGTCAGAGGTGCATATCTTTTTGAGAAAAATTCAGATTGGCATGAACTAAAATTCTGTAGAAAGTTAAGGTGATGGGGTTTAATTGTTAAGAAGACAACTTGTTCAAAATCGCAATGGAAACAGTCGAGAAAATCCAATGAAAACAGGCAATTCAAAGCTGATGTAATCTTGCCTAAGCTAACATGCATCAATTCTCCTTCTAGTCCCTTTTATTAGTTTTCTTCCATTTATTTTACCACCAAGCTCCTATATAACCAGGTCCTTGGTCCGGTACACCGGTTAGTTTGCCTATCATGTGAGACATTTCGAATTTACACCCTCATCTCAATCCAATGAAAGGGAAGGGAAGCTCATATGGTTAGCTTGTTTGACTATGGCACCTAAAGCTAGGGGTCATCCCCCAAGGGCGAAGGTGTGCAAGTGTTAGGCATCCTACTCATACAAATGCAGCCCGCTAAGTGCATGAGCTAAGAATAAAGTTCATATAATCGTGCGAAGACTTACATGAACTGAGCATTCATAACACAAGCATAAGATGAAATGGAAGATAATGACATTAAGGACTAAATATCCGAATTAACACATGTAGCTAGGCTCAACTGAGCCTTGAATCTAATAAACTTAGCTCATGCTTAGAGCATGAGCTAAAACTACAGCAAAAGAACCAAAAATACAGCCCATAATTGGATTCAAAAACAGCTTCAGGAACTATTCTTCAGGTCTTCTCTGTTTTGCTGTTGGGTTCTTGAAATTTTTCTGGACTTCAATATTGCCAACTGATGCCAATGGCTGCGGCCTCGAGATTCCTTGTTGAGTGGGGAAGCCCTATAATTTGTGCTTTTACGCCCTTACCCTTCAAAATATGGTGTTGCACGTGAAAACAGTCAAGGGTAGCAGAATCACTTCTCTCCTCAGGTGCACTTGCTCGCTGATATTTGATCTAGAAAGTTCTCCTGGAGGGCTTGAATGTCAAAACACTCTGAAGATGACTCGAAGAGGACTGGATGAGGTTGCCTGTAGCCAAATCTCAAATTTGTCCCTGCAGCCATTGGAGAGATATGCAAGGAGAGAGGGATAGGGGTGTAACTGACTGCACTTTTCTGACAGTATGTATACATCTTGTGTATATCTCTGTGGCGGCCAAATATGGTCTTGAGTCCTTCATAAGACTTTGAGAGCACTCCTTAACCTAGCTTGTGGCGAAATTCCAAGTCCAACCTCCAAGCTAAGTGAGAGATTTGCATGTATGAAGGTCACTGCAGTAATTCACCAACCTTTGCCAGATTTGGCAAGACAAGCTTTTGATCCTTTTTGTCCCTTTCCTCATTGAGCATTGGTCCCCTCTTGTATAGTTGACCTTGTTTGCATGTGTGATATATATTTGAATATATATCACACGTCTCTAAGTCCATTTGGACACATAAAATGTGACCTTGGATCAACTTTCCTCCGGGTGAGCTTCATGAGGTTCAGCTTCTGATTTTTCAACTTCAGCTTCAGGTTGCTGATTTTCTGGGCACTGATCTTGCATCCTAAATGCTTGTGGCTGGACTCCAGTGATCTTTGGTCGCTTCCTGGTGATCCTTGATGATCAGATCCTCCAAAATAGCTAGAGATCAGCCTTGATTGCACTTTGATCAAGCCTTGAATTTGAGCTTTCTTCCAGGTGCACAGAATTGCATGAATTCTGCAGGAATTGAGTGATTTTGCCTCTGATTTCCATACTTTGCTGAATTGAGGCCTTGATCCTGCACTGATGCAAATAGGCACGAAATAATGTGCAAAAATGGGTGTTTAGGTAAATATTTCAATGAAAATGCATGTGAAATGAGCCTATAAAATGCATATGAAATAGGCTATCACTTAGCTGGCCCCTTTCCTGGATCATTTGGCCTGTTTGTTGTTGCTGAAACATGCACCACTTGTTAAGCTTGAGCCTGCTGCTGCAATTAATTCTGAGGAACCGAGCTCGTCGGCAATAATAGTATTGAAACATGCACCACTTGTTGACAAGATTAGGAGAAGCAAAATGCAAAGCACTGAAACTACCTTTGGACTTGATTTCATTACATTATATTTGACTGAAGCTGAATCCTCCAACTCGTCGAGTTTGGATCGATTATGTGACTACACGATAGAGGATGATCCTCAGACATATACTGAACTGTTCATTCAGTCGATGCTAGCTTCTGGAAGGAAGCGATGAGAGTGAGCTTGACTCTTTGATCGAGAATGGAACACAGAAGCTAGTTGATTTGCCAGAGGATGCAAACCTATCACTTGCAAGTGAATCTTTAAGAAGAAGATGAGACTTGATGGGTCCATTGGACGAGTTAAGGCAAGACTTGTGACGAGAGTCTTTACTCAGAAGAAGGGAATTGACTGCTTTGATATTACCTTTCCTGTGAAGAAATTTAGAACAATTAGAGTACTGATTGTATTGGCTTCCCTGCATGACCTGACCTGTTTATTCATTAGATAGATGTAAAAACTGCATTTCTCAATGGAGATTTGAATGCGGAGATCGACATGACCCAACCGGAAGGTTTTGTAGTTCCATGACAGGAACATAAGGTATGTCGACTACTACATTCTCTCTATGGACTGAAGTAAGCACCCCTGTAGTGGTACTAGAAGTTTAATTCTACCATGATTATTGATGGATATGTAATGAATGCCTTTGACTCGTGTGTCTACTAGAAGATGGTTGGATCCGACTATGCGCTCATATGCCTATATGTTGATGATATGCTGATCTTTAGTAGGAGCATGAATGCTATAGATTCTACCAAGAAATTCTTATCATCTAAGTTTGAGATGAAAGACCTTGGAGACGCAGACATGATCTTAAGGGTGGAGATTGAAAGAACTCTGAATGGGATTACCTATGTCAGTAACACCACATTGAGTAGATGCTCAAGAGATTTGATCATTATGATGCTGAGCTTGCTCGGACTCCGTATGACTCATCGGTCTACTTGATGAAGAATTTAGGTGATGTGGTATCCTAAGAAGATTATGCAGGAGTAATTAGGAGTTTTATGTATCTCATGAACTATACTCGATCTAATATTGCTTATGTGGTGAGTCGATTGAGTTGATACACTCATAGTTCCAGTGATGAGTACTGGGCTGCCCTTCATCGTCTACTTAGGTACTTGAGGGGTACCATGGATTGATGCTTACATTATGGGTGATTCCCAGAAGTGCTGGAAGAATATTGTGATGCCAATTGGGTTGCTAATAATAATGAGGTGAGTTATACCAGTGGATATGTCTTCTCTCTTGGTGGAGGTGTCGTATATTGAATCAGCAAAGCAAACTTGTATTGATCGTTCTAGCATGGAATCTGAACTTATTACACTTGACAAGAGGCAGGGGGTGATTACTCTACTAGCATATCTGCCGATGTGGAGGGAAAATACATCTTCCGTGTCTATTCATTGTGACTCACATGCAGTTATTGAAGTTGCCCAAAACAGTATCTACAATGGCAAGAAGAGACATATATGGATTCGATATGGAGTAATTAAGTAACTTCAGAAAAATGTAGTAATTGCTTTGGAGTTCGTGAGATCTGAGAAGAACCTGACAGATCCATTCACAAAGGGATTGCCAAGAGGATTAGTTCTTGACTCAACTCAAGAAATAGGATTGAAGCCTGAAGGCTAGAAACTTTTATTTCTGTTTGATGTGTTGTTCCTTTGAAGTTTTCTTAGTTCTTAATTTATTGATTTATGCATCATTGTTGATTCCAGTTATGTTTCATGCATGGATATTATGTAGTGATGTATGCTGTTTGGAATCTAATTCATTTATCTTTATTGAATGTTTTGATAGATTTATAGCCACGTGTGGGTGATTCGCCCGAGGAGGACTTGATAGATTTATCGATGAGGATGGACAGTCACAGTGTGATGGATTCATTTTGACACGACAGAAAAATGAAGGTTAAAGAATTGTGATTTCCCTTATATGTGAGGGCAAAGGAATATTGAGGATTCCCATGTAGAGATGGTTTGGCAATCTTGCCGAGGAATTGGGGGTAGAGAATCGACTTAGCTGGCTCTTCCCTACGGGGCTCTGAGGAAATAGAGATTCATGAGCTATAATATGATTCTCCTCATTTGAGGGGCTGAAGATGGGTCTAGGCAGCACTAATTTGACCTGCCGAGGAATTGTGGGGCTAGAAAAACTAGTAGTAGACTTTTTCGTGTTGGATTGTGGAGATTGAGAATCATGGAGCTAACTTGAGATTCTTCCCACTACGAGGGCCAGAGGTCAGATGCCATTGATATTTTTGTCTTGCCGAAGGATGTGGGAGAGTAGAGAATCCATGTAGCTGGTTCTCCCCTGCGGGGATTGAGAGTCGGGAGTTACCTTGAGATTCTCCTTAATACGAGGAATAGAAGACAAATTTAGATGACTCTCCCCATGCGTTAGGGTAAAGAGCCGTAGGACACATTTCAGTTCTGCCAAACATGGGAAGTGAATGATCATATGTAGATGACATTCCCCTGTGGGGCTCTTTGGAGATTAAAAGTTATATGGGATACAGTAGCTAGCTTCCCCTGCAGGGCCCTGCGGATATTGTAAGTCATGGAGCTACAATAGCTAGCTCTACCTACGGGGCCCTGCGGGAAATTGAGAGTTATGAGCTACATGATGAACCTACATATCTGTGGGGGGCATAGAACCATGTAAGTGTGATGAAAATGAGCATTAGGCTCCATCCCATATGCGGGGGCATGTGAATCACCTTATTAGATATGAAAGCTGACCACTTTCTATTAAAGATATCAGTCAATCTTTCTAGAACATTCATGATACGAAGATATGCATGAGTCTGGAAAATAAACGTGTAAGTAACAGTATCATGGAGTTTGTATACCTAAAAGGACTACATACGTAAGTGAAAATAGTGACTCGAATCCTAATGAAGAAGAGCTCCATTCTTCTTATGCGGAGCATGTGCCATTTAAATACATCTTCATATTCACGATCTTTCAACTTGCATGTCTTCTTCTCTGCTTTGGAATCACATGGATCCCCATTGTTGGAATCCTATTCCCACTCCTGTTTCATCCTAATTCCTATAAGAGAGCATGTATTGCCCGTAGTATTTCCGCCTCAATATCTTCAAGAACAAGATCCTAATGACTACGAACAAATTATCCCACATTTCGACCAAACTCCAACGTCGTCATCTCAAAATGTAAACCAATCTTGTTTGGCTTTTCCATCATGCAAATGTTGTATTCATCGATTGTAATAAATAACCCATGTTCTTCAGGTTTTTCCTCAAGGCTCTGCCTCTACTAAGGTGTGATTGATGCACAGACCAATCAATTTGTACAGCACCAAGTCAAGAAGTAATATAAGATACCATTTTTTGACACTACTTTTGCACCACTTGTGAGGTGTCACCAATTCAATTGGATGAATATTAGACTGATTTTTCCAAACCATCACGGAGTGATGCAAAAGTGACACAAAAGTGGTGCATTAGCATTTTCCCAATAAGTCGGCAATTCGTATTTGTTTTGTCACATTCTATTTTTATAGTTGGGCTACACGACATTCTAATCAGCAGATGAAAAATCTCTCTTTTCAGTATTTTTTTTGGTGATCTCTCTGCCTTACCTATCTTGCAGCAGTGATGGATAAATGATTCTGACTCTCTGAGTGACAATTGCACTCAAAAGTCATGAGTTCATCTTTTCATCGATATAAGTCTATCACATATAACCTGCCAAATGTAGTTTACCTCCTAACATGGTTTTGTAGGCTATTGCGATATGACGTTGAGTTTACCTACCTCAGTAGTTTCCCATACATCATAAAAATGTATTTTGCATGTATGTAACTATAGAATAATATTGCAGAAATGACTTTGTCTATCAAAGGAAGCAATCAATCTACAGTTCTACACAGTATCTTTTTTTTGGTAGGTAATATAATTGTGTTAATGTGAAGTATTTACATATTTACAAGCCCTTGGGTTGGGCCGGATCCTCAAACCTTCTAATGGGCCTACATGCAATACAGGGATTCACGACACCACTCACCAAAGCTATAGCATAGCCCAATTTTTTGATGGGCTCGAAGACATAGCCAGGCCCAAAGTTGTATCTATTCTAATGTTGCCACTGGATCTGGGATTTGTTGGGAGAAAATTGCATCGTTCCGAGCCTTCCGAATTGCCCAAAAAATCAGTTCCCATATCATCTTCCAAATTATCCTGATCTTTGCCGGGAATTGATGCGTCTGATCATGGGTTAGCACTTCCTTCAGCATTGCGGGTGGGATTGGGGCAACTCCCAGCCACTTGAAGCACTCCAACCAAATTTCACAGCTTATCCGGTAGTAAAGGAGAAGGTGTTCGACCGACTCATGCTCATCTAGACATAAGGGGCATAAAATGGAATCGCAGATTATGCCTCGTCTCTCCAGATTATCAATCGTTGGAATGCACTTTTGGAGGGCTTGCCAACAGAACGCATTAATTTTTGAAGGTATGATTTTCGTCCAGACTTTTGTGAGAGCTTCATCCATAATTTTCGATTGTCATTCCTCTTTCATAATCTGCATATAGATTTCTGATGTTGGGTATTTTTTGATGAGTAGGGGCCTCCATAGATTTTGGTCAGACAGATTGAGTTTCGTGGTGAGCTCCTGCAGTTCTGTTAATTGTGCAGGAGAACAAGATTCATGCCACGTCCAATTCCATCGCCATGTTTGCCATGTTCGATTATAGAATCCTTTTTCTGTAATGAGAACATCTTTATCAGCTGCATTCAAGTATAACCTTGGAAATGCTTCCGCTAGACTAGATGTTCATGTCCATCTATCTAGCCAGAATTTTGTAGTTGAGCCATCTCCTATTTGCCTGATTAGATTCTGCTTGAACCAATTTGTAGATAGTACCCATTTACATATATCCTTCCACCATAGGGAGTCATTTCTTGATGGTTGTAAGCTGTTCATGTCTAGTGGGCCATATAGAGCTGTTAGCACTTGATTCCAGAGGCTGTTAGGTTCCTGCAGAATCATGAAACTCCATCTCCCAAGTAGAGCCAGATTGAATTGCTTTAGGGCTTTGATTCCGAGTCCTCCTTGCTTTAAGGGATGGCATAGCTTATCCCATTTGATCCAAGTTATCTTTTTCCTGCCACTACGGTAAGAACCCCATAGAAATTTGGAGAGAATGCTCTGAATCTTCTTCAATATACTCGCAGGAGCTTTATAGATTGACAGATAGTACAAAGGTATGGCGCTGAGTACAGATTTCACAACTGTGATCCTACCCCCAAAGGATATGTATCTTTTCTCCCATCCCTTGATCCTTTTGGTAATACTGTTTATGACTGGCAGCCAGGTCCTTTCCAGCCGGGGATTTGCTCCAACTTGAATTCCAAGATAGATAAAAGGAATGGAATCTATTTTACAATGTAGGATATTCGCTTGTTCGACTTGTGTAGTCTCTCGTATGTTGAGGGAGAATGTTCTACACAGTATCTTTATTCTTATTTTTGAGTTTGGACATTTTATTACCTGCAGAATGGCCACAGAAAATTTTTGCCAATTTTTGTAGGAAATGGAATACATAATCTTAGACAAGTACTACACAAAAATAGTGTGAGATTGGTCAATCTTGAACTATTTTACGAAGTACTCAGTTTTTTTTTATCACAATCACGACATCATGCGAAGTAGTAAGTTACCAAATGTAAATAAATTAATGTATCGATTGAATTTATAAATACCATACCATTGTCTAGGATGGTATTCATTGAAAGTTTCTCATTCAATTTAATCGCTGATACTGTCAAAAAGCGATTCGTCTAGTAGTTCTAAGAGTGACAATTGCATTTAAAGGTCATGAGTTCAAATCCTCTGAGCGACATGAGTCTGTCATATATGACTTGCCAAATATGGTTTACCTCCCTACCATGGTATGCAGGCTATTGCGGTATGATGCTGGATTTACCTAACTCTATAGTGTTCCATACGTTATCAAAAAAGATCACTCATACCCCACCCCACACACACATCAAAAATCTAGCAAGGAAACAAGCATCACCAACCATAACCCCTTGATTTGTTTGGACAAAAATCATCAATCTGTGAAAACACAAGGATCCGTAGAAGGATGGATACCTTCACATCAGAGATTCACAATTTAAGGCACTCTTTTCAAGAATATCTGAAAAAAACTGCATATCCAACGGAATTTTACAACAGTTTACCTGGTACAACTTTCATCATTATCACTAACACGATTGAAGAAAGGATCCTTGAGGAGATCAGCAGCGGAGGGTCGAACAGTCTGCTGAGCAAGACACTTCTCTATGAAAGCTTTCACACCTGAGTCCTTAACCTTGTTCAAAGACTGAGGCAGTGTTCCAGATGTCACCTTTTTGTATATCTTAACAATATTATCACATTCATTGTACGGCAACTCACGCGTGACCATCTCAAGCAAGCACATTCCGAAGGAGTATATATCGACCAGCTCAGTGTACTTTTCTTCGTACAGCTCAGGGGCCATAAATTCGGGTGTCCCCAGCAATGAATGGGCCAACCGTTCTTTCCCAACTATTGCTGCCAATCCCAAATCACCAATTTTTACCTATAACTCTCAGGTTAAAGAGAACAGAACCTTGAAACATAGATTGCAGGATAGAAGTGGAAGAACAAAAGATAAAGGCTATGCATGTCCCCAAAAAAACCTTATGCGTGTACATAATCGTATCTGTTTCATTTTGATGTATGTCAAAAAAGCCGTAATCGATACCTGGCCAATGTTGCCATTGATGAAGACATTGCTACAATTGAGATCTCTATGAATGATGCACGGATCATTGTTATGCAAATACTCCAAACCCTTTAGAATCTGCCATGACCAATTCTTCAAAGCCTCGATTGACACTTGCTTGTGCTTTTTCCTGTAATCTCTCAGATTTCCCGAAGTACAAACCTCAGTGATAAAGTTGAGATTGTTAATCACCTTATCCCGCCATACCGAGTATAAAGAAATGATATTCTTGTTTTTCAGACTCCCCAGCAAACGAACCTCAGAATATAACCGGCTAATCATGGCTTCATCATCAGAGAAGTTCCCTAGCTTAACTTGGTTCCAAGCCACCTCGATTCCCTCTTCTTGGTCGAACGCCCTGTAAACTTTTTTCACAGACCCAGACCCCAAAAGCTCGTCGTAACGGCCATATCGACCTGTTGGGTCCACCTCAACAAATCTCTCCTTGTCTTGATCTCCCATTTCAGGACAAAGATAATCAATCTATTATCTACAGACCTGATTTCCATAGGATGATAATATGAAAATAGATGAAACAGAGCTTTGACACGATGACTATATAGCTGGTCTTGCATTTCAATCTCCAAAATCAAGGAAATAAATCGAGGTAGATAAATTAACTGAAAATCCCTAATGCGAAAAGCTTGCAGCTTTACAAACCGAGATAACTATAACTGCAGTCACGAAGACCAAAAAAAACACATAAAACACGCGTAAGAGCAATAAAAATCCTCCTTAAACGGTTAAAATATTAATTAATCATCAAATGTGCCTGAAAAGAAAGCACCATGGGAAAACAATTGCGTGGATTCAAATCAACCCACCAATAGTAAATTGAACCGAATTATCCCCAAACCCCCGTTAACATATAACAGAGGACGATTGATGAACGACAAAGGGATTTACCATACAAATAAACCGGTTGACACAGCACAAGAAAGTCTGCGCTCCCCGCTGAGTGCTGACGAAGAAAAGGACAAATGGAAACAGGGTTGAGTTTTTGTTTTTGCGTATTGGAAGGAATTTATTACTCAATAATTTCTTATAAACCCCGTAAATTTTTTATGGCTCATGGTAAGTGTTATTTTTTTGAAGAGCATTGCTAGACGTATAAACTACACCGAATTTTTAAATCGAATAAGTAGAAAATGATGAAAATGTCCTCTCACGAAGCATAGCAACACAGTCAGGCCAAGGGTTAATTTTGTCATTTCACGTTAATTCGGTTTATAATTTCGGTCCCTTGTAGTACAAAAAACATTTCTCTTTTTTGAAAGGCCGGGAGTTACTTTCTATTTTGCAAAGTTGGAATTATTAAATCCCAACTTTGGGAAAGTCGGGTGTCGTTAATATCTCTAACGACGATGATAACAAGATCTTGGCTGTGGCAAAGCTTGGATTAATGCCCGATCATTGGAAGGCTGGAACATACCTATTTTCGCAGGAAAATCAATTTCAGCTTTGGGAAGGTCGGGTATAATTTGATCTCGTTTTTCCCAAGGTCAAGATTTTTTCTATAAAACCACCCCCAAAATTTATCATTCCCATACCACAAACTCAACCAATAAATATTATCATAGTCTAATTTTCAAGAAAAGTAGCAATTTTAAGTGGTGTTTGCGGTTTGTTGTAAGGTTTCTTACCAATATGCAATTTAATGTATTTTATTTATTAGTTTCATAATCATTAATTAACCTTAATTTTTTGTATTAGAAAATGAGCAACTATTACGGATCTGGATCCTATGTTGGTAATGGTTCGTCTGGATAATGAAATTTAAATTTTCCATCAATCCAGGACGATGATCAACACCAAATGAGTATAGATGAAGAGTGGGAACCACCATGTAGTACCCAATCAACTATGCCACCACCAGAAGCCACTGAGATGCTTACAGATCCACAAGCTAATTGGGGGGG
>JAOYMZ010005629.1:0-23089 GCA_025802335.1 Pinguicula primuliflora | reverse complement strand
CAACCAATACAAATGTGATGTAACCATTTTACAAAACACAATCCTATAGTAATATTATGATTAATATTACTTGTGTCTATTCTTTGTCTCATGATGTTGTGAATAGCGTGCAAAGTAGGGCTGTGTCTAGGGATGGCAATATGGCGGGTCAAGACAGACCCAGACCCGCCCCGCCTGCTTCAAATTTGGACCTGGACTCATTCCGCCCCGCGGACGGGGCGGGTCCGGGTCGCCCCACCCCGCCCCGCTTCTCCAAAATTATTTAAAAAAATTAAATAAAAAAATATGTTAAAATTGAAAAATAAATTAAACATGGAAAAAAATATCAAAATTTTGAAAAAAAAATCACTCGACTCATTTTTAACTACATTTTTCTCTCTTTGGTCTTTGTTTTTTAATTTTTTCAATATTTATAAATTTAAAATAATTAAACTATAATTATAAATAAAATAACAAGATTAAAAATATATAAATATAAATATGTGGGGCGAGTCTCCAACCCTTGCCCCGGACTCGCCCCGGACCCGCCTCGCGGCAGGGCAGGTCCGGGTCGCCCCGTCGGAACGAGGCAAAATTGTCGTCCCTAGCTGCGTCATCTTTGCACTGCATTCATTTCTTGATCTTTTTGAGTAAATTGCAATCACTTCAACTATATTGCATGCATTTATAATTCTACTCTACCAAGTGGCCCAGTAACATTATTACTCATTATCAATGAGGGACAATGATATTATTAACCTATACCTTTTCAGCATAATTTGTATATAAAGAACTACTACTTTTATCATTACTTATAATAAAACAACTTTGAGTAGTAATTACGTTATACACTTATCATGTGAAAAGATACAGTCTCATATCGTAGAATTCATAGACATAGTGAAAGTATTTATGATACGAACATAATCCACATAATACTTTCACTTGTTAGGTCATGTTTAATGTATGAATCCACTCAATACTCGTGTCTTAAATGATAATCCTTTATCAACATTTGTAGAACACAACTATCTCTTATGATATACTAGTGTTCCATGCTAGTTTCCACAATTGTGAACACTTTAGAGTTTCATGTTTGTTATCATATAAAGTTCTACGATTCAAGACCAAGAGCATCTTCTTGAACACTTCTATAAACATCAAACTCATGGAACAAAATGTCATACAAAAAATATATACATTCAATTCATAAACATAACATAAAAGTAATCAATAACAGATCACTTTTAGAACACAAAACTAATAAAGCTAAGTGTTGAAACTTTACAACCTGATTTCTTTTCTGCCGAATTGCTGATACTTGTTGTTTATCTGATTTTTTGGTTTTCTGTTGTTTGGTGCTTCTTGGATTAACTCCACTCCTCATTCTAAGTGAGCTCCAGGTTCTGCTAATCAATATTCTTAAACGAGAAAAATTAAACTCCTAAGATTTAAACATCAGAATTAAAGAGACAACAATTCAAAGACAGAATGTAAATGATACTTGTTTGGGTTGCCTCCTAAGAAACTCTCAGTTTATAGTCTCGAGATAGACTTTTCTTGTGCAATATTCTGTCTCTATCCCGGCTCTAGGGAGCTCTTGGCTTCCCTAATCTCAGTCTGTGGTGGGATAGCAGCTCCTTCTCCTTTCCAAGGTGGTTTAAGTTCAACACAAGTTCGAGTTCTACCAGATTGTGGATTGTCTGGTTTTTCTGGAGTGAAGGTTGGCTTCTTCTCAAATGGTTGATCCAATTCTTCTTATCCGGTGTCAATGAGTGGACTCTGCATATGTGGGAGTCTCTCCCCCATTGAATCCAGTATTTTTGAGCCTAAAAGCTTCCTTTCAGCAACTCCAAATACAGATTGCATCTTGCTGGTTTTTACTGAACTTTCTTGATGGTGTTTTGTTAGCTCCTCTTCCTGGGCATCCGATATGATTCTGAACTCTCCTTGGGACCTTCCTTGCTGGTTTTTCTCTTCCTGGTTGCAATCAGATAGGCTGGGATATAAATACTCCCCGAAGAGTTTCTACAAAATAGGATACACATCAAACAAAATTTCATCTTCCGCATCCTTGAGTCTAAGCTCTCCCTTTTCCATATATATAATCGCTTTGCTGGTTTTATAAAAAGTCCTTCCAAGTATGAATGGCATTTTTGGGTTCTCCTCTATATCCAGCGCAACAAAATCCACCAGGAATTCCAGTTTATCCACACGGACAGCAACATCCTTGATTAATCCCTTCAGTTTCATACATGACTTATCTATCAGCTGCACCATTCTGTTTGTAGATTCAGGCTCTTGCAATCCAAGTGTCTGAATAAGAGAGTAAGACATCAGATTTATAGCTGAGACTATATCACATAAAACTCTATCAAAAGTAGAAGATCCTATGACACAAAGGATGGTGACACTCCCTGGATCAGTTAGCTTTGGAGGAGTCTTTTTTGTAATTGCATCGGAACTCTCAGCTGTGAGCTGCATTATGTTGATCTCTTCAACTTGTGAGTGCTCCTATTCAGGTTGCAAAATGACAACAGATGGTGGCTGATCCTCCTCCATTTCAGTTTCTGGTTCTGGTTCTTTTTCTTGGCTGAAAGCATGACATCCATCCTTTGGATTGTTTTCGGTGCAACTTGGAAGTGCTCCCTTTGATCTTTCTTGGAGACATGCTGCAAGCTGACCCATAGCACTCTCCAGCTTCTTCAATGAGGCTTGTGTATCAGCCTTGAAACTCTGCATTTCAAGGCACAAAAGAGTCCTGATACAAGTCCAAATACTACAACAGATGCGTGAAAACTCAAAGAAATAAACAAGAAGACTCCTAAACCATTCGTAACTTTGTAACCTAGTCTTGCCTATTGAAAGGAAGCTTGTTCCCTGATCTAGGCATGGCATTTCATTATTTTCAAGTCTTTTCTAAGTTTTTAACCTAGTTCAAAGCAGAGAACGTCGTCCCTCTCCTCCTAGAAGCTTTTTATTCCAAGTTTGAAATAAAGACATCTTTGCTTTTGAAAACTTTTGTCTCCGAAGATCTTTTAAACTTTTTTGCTTGTTTCAATTGCTATGCTTGGCTAGTTCTTTAGTTCCTTGACTGATTTACAAAGTTCTTAAGGGATTTTATGAATGTTGGGGAGGTGCTAGTCCATGCTTCACACACAAGTTTTGGTGGTTAAGTTCTTGTAGAGTAGTAACATTATAGGTTGAATTCTTTGATATCTAGATTGATCACCTAGGGATTTCGGGGGGTTTCCTTTTCTATATTTCGAGATCTATACTTGGCGTGATAGATAATAATCCTAAAGACTACAATAAGACCAAAGAGGCAGTAGATATTATGAGAATAAGCCAGAATAAAACTATAGAAAGCAACCTTCACTAGGTAACATTAGTTGGAGGGGGTTGTGATTATATATTTGATGGTTTTTCTGATATTTTAGTGCAAGAGACGGGAAGATGAGAATTTGACACTTAAGAAGTCCATGTAGATGGTTAGAAAAGACATAGAAGCAGCTAACTATAATATCAAACATTAGACACACTAGTGAACACTAATATACCGAATGTGCATATAACTTACCTTTTTGAGTCTTTGCGATCAGTTAAGGACTTTTGTCAATTCAAATCTCTTCAAAAACCTTTAGATTTTGCTTTAGTTTAGTTTAGAGTCATTGTTTTGCTATTTTGAATCACAAAAACTCCCATCAAAGTTATTGTTTTTGCATCACAACATCAAATCTATGTGGATTCGACCCTTGCAAGCCATGTGGATTCGAGAAGGAAGTGAGGAACATATAAAATCTTGCTTGGGAGCCCACATTCCACGACACGTAGGAAACTGCCCCCATCACACGCCTACCTTTCCTTTCATTCATCAATGTCTACAGCATGTAAATACAAATGACAGACACACAAATATCACATAATACATCACAAGAATATAAGTGGGGAAGTGCCATATTATAGTATCCTACCTTCACAATCATTGATGTCATCACCCATGAATTCTGCTAGATATTTGCAACCTCTAATGTTGTTTTATTGAAAAACAAGTAAAAGTCTAAAGCCTTAAGCATCTTGCCGACTAATTTGGACTGTGTAGATAAATCAAGAATGTGCCCACATTGCAGCTGAATATGCGTCTCCATCCTTGGTTCCCTTCCAGCATCCTCCAATTATTATTTTTTATAAGGTATTGAACCCTGGACTTCCACACTGAAAGGTACACAATTCACCAATTGAACTAATATGATTGATTTGGCATCAAAATAAACATGTCTAATTTGTTTTAATCTATTGCATCTCATTGTTTCTTATATTCGTCTCCTTTTGTTTTATATGTACTAGTATATAATCCGTGTCTGAAGCCACTACTATGAATTAAAACAATATTACGACAATACCACGAATAACAATAGCAAAAAAAATCCATACAATTTTAGTATGTTTATTTAGTCAGTGCATCAAATTCCAAATTCATGTAATGTATTAACGAATAATCACTTCCATCTGAAGGTGACCATTAAATTCTCCAAAAGATTGGAACATCAAATTTCAAGGTTGGTTAAAAAAATAATGCAACATGCACATGATAATTTGTTTCTGGATCTATGGAATTAGAAAGAACTACTGCTCCTACCCTACCCGTCAATGTAAGGTGCCCATCCATAAACAGCTCCTGCTTGTTTAGTAACTGAGCTTGCTTACTACGTTTAGTAATTGCTCAAGTCGTAATGCCAGGCCAGGCCGGGCCGAAAGTCACGTCCAATTGACAAAAAAAGAACTTATCAAAAACAAAATTGACGAATTAAGAAGACAGAGCTGAAACGGCAAGGGATGGGGGGACGCCGTTTAGGAGGTTTTGGTTTTTGTCGCTCCTCCCTCGACAATAACGTTGTTGCTCCGCCCTCGACGTTAACGTTGTTGCTCCTCCCTCGACGTTAACGTTGTCGCTCCTCCCTCGATGTTAACGACGTTGGAGATAACCTGAGAAAATCAGGAATGTGGAAAACCGTAGTGAACAGATTCACAAAAAGGTTCAACAGTTTCGGGAATTCAACTCTATCGGCTGGGGGCAGAGCTGTACTTATCAACAGTGTTCTCTCGAGCTTACCGTGTTACTATTTCACCTTATACCGTGCCCCTAGGAACATTTTAAACACCCTTGAGAGAATCCAGAAAAAAATTCTGGAATGAGAGGAAAAATGAGAGAAATGTACATTGGGTTAAATGGAATAAACTAACACAACCTACTCTTGCAGGTGGATTGGGAATAAGAGACTTAGACACTTTCAATCTATCAATGATTGGAAAACTCGGAACATGTCTATATGAAGAAAGCAATCCACTTTGGATGCAAATTCTACATTCAAGATACGGCGGGAACGGAAGCTTAAGGATTGGAAAAATCAGAGAGCTAAATCCACATCCAGAAGCAACACAAAGAAGAAGAAAAGAAAGAAAGCATTCAGCATGGTGGGCTGAGACCAACAAAATACTGTGTGGCGGGTAAATGCAGGTCGTGGCAATACAATACTGTTCTGGGAAGACATATGGATAGGAAACAAAACTCTTTTGGAAGCCTATCCAAGATTGTACAGGAAATCATGATTAAAGAACAGAGTCATAGAGGACTTTGGCAGATGGCAATGTGAAAACTGGAGAAGTGTAAACTGGGATTGGACCAGGACCTTGGATGATCTCGACAAAGAAAAACTTGAAGAAATGCTACAACTGCTTGACACTACAAGGATGCATGAAGAAACAGAGGACAAATGGACAGTGAATCTTAACAACAAATCAGGTTACAAAGTCAAAGACTGCTACAATTTGCTTATACAAGCAAAAGCTCCAGAATGGCAGTTAAATGAAAAAGAAAATCTGATGCAAGCAAGAAGCAGAATTGTACCAAAAAGCATACAGATCTTCATATGGAAGATGCAGCAAGAAAGACTACCGACACAAGACAATCTCCAGGCAAGAGGTATCATCCATCAAGAAACAAGGATAAGATGCTACATTTGTCAAGAAATTGGAGAAAATGAAGAACACCTGTTCAGAACCTGCATTTGTGCAAAAGAAACGTGGAATCTGGTGTTGGACTGGCTCAACATAAATGATCTTAACCGAGCCCCATCATTGCAGGAATTCACAAGGCGGCGCCCCTCCCAAATCGATGAAGAACTATGGAAATCAATCTGGGCAGCATCCTGATGGGAACTGTGGATCAACAGAAACCAGAAACACTTCACAGGAAACAGCAAAACACCCTTTCAACTGCACCTACGAATTCAAGAAATTACCTGGTTCTGGGCAAAAAACCGATGGAAAAAGCTAGAATCGATTGGAGGGCAAATGGCCACAATTGCAAACTGGTGTAATCTAGGAGGCCTAATCAACACCATCGCAGATGATCTGCTGTCGGATCCATCATAGAAAACGGAAGAACAAAGAATCAGAACCAGGTCAAGATCGATCAAAGACGATGATATGCTCGGGTCATCTGCTGTATGGAATCATTTCAGTGGGTCTGGGCCAACCGTGAAAAGCCCAATTATGTAAATAAGTGTAAAGTCATTTTCAAAATGAATAAAACTAAAATTTGCCTTTCAAAAAAAACACAATGAAACTCTTGGTTATTTCATTGGCCTGAGTGTACTTGTTCTTGACACTATACTGTCGATTGCTGGGATGCTGAAATTGAATGCTCGTATGGTTGGATTGATTGTGTGGGATCACAGTGTAAGAATTTAGCACATATAATGTGATGGATCTTAAATCTGTCGAAGCTCCATTCAAATGCATGGTATTTCCTCTTGTTCGGAAACAACAATACGAGGAAGTCGCCAAAAAAATTACCAGATCATTTTCTATCTTTGGCATAAGAAACATATTAGATATAACAGGTATTTCATTTGTTTTGATTTCCTACGATCATCCTTAGTTAGCCTCTCTTACATACGGATTGTTTGAACTTAAGACACAAGAATTCAATGGGGTGGTTCTTTGCATGTGAAACAGGTACATCGATAGGGAAGCGTTACGCAAGAACTGATGAGCTTGGTGTTCCATTTGCAATCACGGTCGACTCTGATTCCTCTGTGACCATGCGAGAATGAGACAACAAGCAGCAGATTCGCGTGAATGTCGACGAGGCTGCGTATGTGATCATGGCCTTGATTGATGGTGTGATAACCTGGGCGGACGTCCAACAGATGGATGCGAAGGGGGTGTTCATTGAAGTAACTCACCGTACAGTGCTCATGTGACACTACCAAATTATATCTCACTCAAGCATCATGATCATCATGGCTCGTACAACCAAATTATGAATGCTGATTATATGCACTAACTTTGCAGATGCCAATGGTTTGAACTTTTTATCTCTCTTTAGCTGCATTGATGAGTTCTATGGAATAGACGGGGGCTAATTATAATACTCCATACAATGTCTTCAACATCTTACCTACCATAAAAAAAATGTCTTCAACATCTTACTCTTCAGACAATATAATTGTTGTTGAAATTGGAATCTTGTCATCAGATACTTTGGTGAGGTATTATCTGAAAGCTCAAGAAGGCTGGGGAATGATCACACATGTTTTTTTTCGTACAATGTAAGTCGAAACCGTACAGAAATTTGAATCCTTGAGCTCACGCACAAACACACGATCAAACATACTCATACCCCTAGGACAAGGCGATGTCGGGAATGATCACACATTTTGATTTTAATACATGAAGCTTTAAGAACCCATAATTCTGTAACAAGTGTTCTTTTCTAAAACCTAATATTGACTAGCATTACTCTTCTTCCCCACCGGCATGACATACTTGCGTGCAAACAAAACAAAGTACACCAAATCCATGGCTCCAAGAGCAGCTATGATGAAGTAATAGTTATCGAGCTTGTTATAGTTGAGATCATGTCCACCAACCCACGGCTTTTTCCCTTTTCCTCCCGTGACCACATGCATAATGTTGACGATCAAAGAGCTCAAATAACTTGCCACCGACAGGCTGAGGAAGAAGATAGCTCCAGCCACACTCCTCATACTTTCCGGCAACTGTATGGTAAAGAACTCCATCAATGCCACGGCGGCAAACGCCTCGGTCAGGCCGGAAAGTGCAAACTGAGGCAGCAGGGCGGATACGTGTAGAGGCGATACGAATGTGTCCGTTTTCCGGGCATGGAAACGCCGTTTCTCCTCCATGAATCCGGCCACCATCATGCAGATGATCGACATCACGATTCCAATGCCGATCCTTAGCTGCATTGTGAGCCTGGATTTTCTTTTCAATACCCTTTTGGCCAAAGGGATGTAGAGTTTTTCATAAAGGAGTATCCATGCCGAGAGTGCAATCATGGATGATATCCCCATCCATCCTGGAGGGATCATGAAATGTTTTCCAATGCTTCTATCCATTTGAATCGCCTGCAATATCCCGAAAGTGCTCTGCTGATCCATCACCACGAAACACGCCACGCCAGAGATCCAAACAGGTAGAATCCCAATCAAACACTTGAGGTTCTCCACCTGGTGGGCACAAATAAGAGTGAATGAGAAAGATATGTAAATTGTAATACCATTACAAAACAGACCTACTTTATGAGCTCGGGTCTTGTGTGCACGTAGGTGTGGGTGTGTGAGGCAGTTTAAATAGGAAGATACGGCCTACGCTCATTAACACCATGAGCTTAAGATAATAGATTGAAACACCACAATTTAATACATTTTATATTTATGTGTGAATTTATTGCGAAAATTATATATAAGGCACCTTCTTTTTTGCACCTCTTTTGGGATTGAGGGGGCGTAATATGCAATGCCTATATGGCAATGTAAGATTGGTGTAGCAGGTGGGATGGTGTTTAAAACTTTTGCGCGAGCCCGTTGACCGTCTAATCGCATGCTAACACGTAAGCACTGCATACTCTCATCTTCCCCTCTTTTGCACCTCGTATCAGTATCCAATTGAGTGTTGAAAAATTCAACCCAACATTTCACTCAATTAAATGCTGACATCTCGTAAGAAGTGCAAAAGAGTGTAAAAAGGAAGTGACTTATATAATAATCGTGAATGGACACAATTACCATCGTGGCATCATTAATCTGAGTGCAAAATTAGTCCAAGTTCAATACCTGGTGCACGGTGCACAACCTCCAGCCATTGACCGCTCTTCCACGGCCATCAAGTTCTGCTTGATCCGCTATCACGCTCGCCCTATCCAAACATTTCAACCTCTCCGTCTTCACCAACTTACTCTCCTCCCACGGATCATGATAAATGAGCAAACTCCCATCTCCTGGTTTCATATTCACCTTACTTTTTCGGCAAGCTGCGACCACCACTTTCGCCATGTCCACAAACACGTTCCCCTTCGGGACATTGCATACATACGTGTGTCTTCCGAACAGGAAGATTGTGATGGAGATGGCTAGACAGGCGGTGGGAATAGCAAGTCCTATGATCCAGCTGATATTGGTCTGTACGTAGATTACAACCGTGAGGGCAATGATTAGAGCTATCGTGAAGGATAAGTACCACCAGTTGAAGAATCTCTCGAGCTGGGATCGACCCTTTGGGGTGTTGGTGTCGAATTGATCGGCCCCGAATGCGATGTTGCAAGGACGGATACCGCCGGCACCAATGGATATCAGACCGAGGCCGGCGAAGAGAAAGGCCAGCTGCCATTTATGGGGCTGAATGCAGAGAGAATGCTCTTGGCAGGGAGGGGGACGAAGCTCTGGAAGGGAGGCTGTTAAAGTCATTGCTAACATGCCCTGAGAATGGAAATGGAGATTGTAAGCAAATATGGACATAAATGCACAAACAATCAAACAGTTCACAATAAGATGTTGTTAGGAATGCTACTTGTACCCTCAAAATGGATATATTTCATAAACCGCTTTATGTGACAACCATCACAACCATACACTCAATCACAATCATTTTTTAATGTGTGATTGTAATAGTTGCCACATAAGGGATTTTATGAGGGTGTGTCCATTTTGAGGGTAAAAGTAGCATTATTCTTGATTTTTATCAAAATGTTATAAGGCACCCCTGGCAAACGGCACCCCACACCCTCTCACATTCCTAAATGGGGAACCTACACACACCAACATATGTGTGCGGTCCCACATGATGTGAGTGGGGGTGTGGGGATGTGCACGCAATGTGGGTGCCTTATAGTGGCACTCGATTTTTACATTGATCTATCTGTATGGTGCAGTTAAGATTCATTGAAACCTTTCCAATAATACTAACATAAAAACAGGCTAACCGAAGAAACAAAGAATTGGACTACAATTGAATAAGATGATCACATCCACATAAATAATAATTGGACGAGATAAGATGATCACATGACATGAAGGCAGTGTGTTGCGTCTACGACACAATTTGAACAAGAAATTCGATAGGTCTTCGATTTCGATAATTTGCAATATATTCCAAGATGACATACCATGAGAGAACAAATAGTTCCATAGAGGAGGGTACGAAACCTCCCCAAGAATGCATCAGAAATGACCGCACCGGCTATCGATGACACGTTCGTCGAGCCTGACCATATCATCACCACATTAACCAAAGCAATGCCGCTCAAGTTATACTTGGTTCGTAGATAAACAGTCATGTTGGCAATCAGGCTCATCGATGCTAGCTTCTCGAATGATTCGTTCCCTTTGAGACAACAAAATACATAATCAAAATTTATCCCATTCCAATACGAAAAACAACAGAAAAAACATACAAATCATGCATGAAAAAAAAAGGATAATGAAGTTAAAGTTTCTTTCTTTTTTATACCCAGAATGTATTTGATGGCTCTCCATCCTCCGGGGGGTTTGCTTTTCGATTTGGATTCATGTTGAGGAGAAAGATGGGCTTCTCCAGCTGAAGGAGGATTCCTCCCAATTTCCATCTTTCTCCTAATTGATCGATTTGTTCAGCTGAATAATCATTTGTTGGGGTTTCCATTTTTATAAGTTTGTTGGAGAAAATACTCTACAAGACCTGTTTCATGGCACATAAGTCGGAGATTAAGTTAAGAGAAATCCAGCTGGTTCCAAGGAGTCAGAGAAAGACGAAAAAAATTTGATGTCTAAATAACAGATTATCTTTCATCATGTCAAGTAAATAAGAAAAAAAAAAATCTTTGCTCAAGCAAACACTTCGCAACAAATCACCTGAAGCTAATGAGTGATCATTGAACAAAAAATGAAGCTAAAAAGAGATTTTTCTTATTAAAAGCTTAGTCATTCTAACCAACAAAATATTTTGATATCTGACTTGGAAAATTTAGAGTTCAACCAGTCTGTAATTGAACTTCTTAAATAATAAAAAATTCAAAAACCTACTTTTAATGCATTTTTTATGTTTTTATTTTAAATGGTTTTTTAAGATTTATATTATGAAAAAGTATTAGAATTTACACGTTTATGAAGCCACGAGTCCAAACTGAAAATGATGTAACGATACTTTTAATTAAATAAATAAAAGTATAAACGTATACGCGTGAAATAAAAACAGTAAATTGAATAGGTTACTACTTCCCTTGGATCTTGACTGTGTCACCGATATCCAAAAATGCATCCACGTGAGTCTAGGGATTACTGGTTTCAGCTTCAATAAGACTGTAGCAGATGGATTGTAGATGGCTTCAACTCAAAGTTATGAGCCACAATAAGGATCTCCTCATTGCAGGGGCAATCTCTGTGGCGTCAAGCATAGTAAAGGCCTCCAAGGATAGATTCTCAGACATTACCTATAAGAAAAAATTATCTTGAGCGAGTGCATCAATTGACAAAATTGTAAATGTCATACATACTAATAAAATAAATTAAATCGTCACAATGGTATATTTTAGTAAAAATTTAATTATGAATTATTTTATATCAAAGTTAAATAGTTTAATGGGTGAGGTGGACACCTCCAAATGTGGAAGTGAAGGGTAGATACTTAATAAAATATATTGAATTATTCTATTAGTTTATGAAGTGTTCCAACCGAACAATTTTATACAATACTTATTGAGAATGAATTTTAAAAACATGATTCAAATGAATATCTTTTAGTAATAAAATTTTAAGTGGGAGGTTACATTAAAAAATGTATCTGGCATAATAAATAGGATACAATATATATATATTAATATTTTTGTATGGGACGGTTCCGTATCCCTCAATTTTTGCCCTCATATCTCATTCATTCATTTTTTAATGATCTAATGGCTCAAATTTAACAACTAATAAAAAATGAGGCTTGCTACTCGTACAACATGTAAATCGAAAAACTGGACCGAAGAGTACAAAATAAGCACAGTAACATACTTTGGTGTGTGTGGTGTGGGGCCCACTATCACATTCTAAAGGTTCGGTTTATTTTTTCGGTTTTGATGTAGTATGCCAATCATTTGTCATAAAAAATATTTTTAACTAAACCTTCCGGCAAAACAAGATTCCCAAAAAATATTCATTCACTCAATGTCTCATAACCCAATAAACCGAGAATCCAAAATTCTTAACTCTTCCCGGCCAAAATCTGTCAATATTTGTCATCGTCGACTTCGAACCCTCTACTGTTAGAAGTATATTCAGCTGAAGATCAAGTCAAACAGTTATTACCTGAAGATTAGGGACAAGTCTTCAGATGACCAAGTCTTCAGATCGTGAGTATCATCCCTTTCCAACGTGAAGCAGTTCCAAATTTGTAGGAACATGTTCACCTGCTTTGCTTACTGCATTTTTCCTTTATGTTTTCTAGTATTTAAGCTTCTTGTCTGTTCAGACATTGTAAGGAATTTCTTCATCAATATATCAATAGAAGTTTGGACATTCTCTTGTGTTTATCAGTACAATCCACTCTTATATCCAACATTTGGTATCAGAGCCCTAACGATTCCTCTGATCAATTCTCCACATGGCGACTGAGAATGGATTCGTACAACCGGCTATCCCTCGCTTTGATGGTCATTATGACCATTGGAGTATGTTGATGGAAAATTTTCTCCGTTCCAAGGAGTATTGGAACTTGATCGAGGTCGGAATTTCTGCTGCAGCTGGGAGTGAAAAGCTGTTGGAGGAGATGAAGTTGAAAGATCTCAAAACCAAAAACTATCTCTTTCAGGCAATTGATTGCTCAATTCTTGAGACGATTCTGAATAAAGAGACGGCCAAGGACATTTGGGACTCCATGAAGCAGAAATTCCAAGGAACAACCAGGGTAAAGAGAGCGCAACTTCAGGGTCTTCGGAGAGAATTTGAAGTATTGCAGATGGATATGAATGAATCGGTAAGTGATTACTTTAGCAGGACTCTCGCTATTGTAAACCGAATGAAGATTCATGGAGAAAAGATGGGGGAAATCACTGTTATTGAAAAAATCCTCCGATCTTTGACCTCCAAATATGATTATGTTGTATGTTCGATTGAAGAATCGAATGATCTTGATAAACTCTCTATTGACGAGCTGCAAAGCAGCCTTTTGGTTCCTGAACAGCGAATTTGCAGAACTGTTCAAGAAGAGCAGGCTCTGGCTGTTACACAGGAGTCTAGAGGATCAGGAGGATCTGGACGTGGTGGTAATCGGGGTCGTGGCCGTGGACGGGGAAGGTTCACATCTCGACAAAACAAATCAACCGTTGAATGCTATAGATGCCATAAATTGGGCCATTTCCAGTGGGAGTGTCCAGAGGGTGAAAATGAGAACAATCAAGCCAATTTTTCAGAATGCCAGGACAAAATATTAATGATGGCTCTTATTGAACCATGTTCTAACTCTTCTGATCATATTTGGTTCTTGGATTCAGGCTGCAGTAATCATATGTGTGGCAAACAAGATTTTTTCGTGAACTTGGATCCAACCTTCAATCAGACTGTTAAACTTGGCAACAGTCTCAGGATACGAGTAGCAGGCAAAGGGAATGTTCGTTTGGAAATCTGTGGTTTGATTCATATTATTTCAGACGTTTTCTATGTTCCTGAACTTACCAACAACTTGCTAAGTATAGGGCAGCTTCAATCCAAAGGATTAGCAGTATTGATTCAAGATGACAAGTGCAAAATATTCCATAGCAGAAGGGCTTGATCATTGAGACTAATATGACTTCTAACAGAATGTTTCCTGTGGTTGCACACCAGCATCAACTGATGCTCAATGTCTATCTGCTGAAACTTTGGATCTAGCTACAAAGTGGCATCATAGATATGGTCATTTGAGCTGGAATGGATTCAAACTACTACACAAACACGAGATGGTTCAAGGACTGCCAAAATTCTCCACCAGTCCAAAAGTGTGTACTCATTATCTTGTTGGGCGACAACATCGTGATCCTTTCCCTAAGGAGAGCTTGAAAAGATCCACAGCCGTACTGCAACTCATACACGCTGATTTGTGCGGTCCCATAACTCCAGCTTCAAATGGAAATAAGAGGTATCTTCTCACCTTTATTGATGATAAGAGTCGCAAAACCTGGGGTTATTTCCTAACTGCCAAATCAGAAACATTTGTTGTGTTCCTATATTTCAAAGCTGCAGTTGAAAAAGAGACTGGATTATCTATATGTGCTCTCAGGATGGATCGTGGAGGTGAATTCACTTCAAATGAATTCAACAACTTCTGTTCAAAACATGGAATAAGGAGACAACTCACAGCTGCTTACACACCGCAGTAGAATGGTATAGCTGAGCGCAAAAACCGCACCATCATGAACATGGTACGCAGGTTATTGAGTGCTAAACAAATCCCACGTACTTTCTGGACAGATGCAGCAGCATGGACCATCCATGTCCTGAATAGATGCCCTACTTTAGCACTCAAAGATCACACTCCACAAGAAGCCTGGAGTGGAAAGAAACCTGATGTCTCCTACTTTCGTGTATTCGGCTGTGTGGCTCATGTTCATGTTCCTGATGTTGAGAGAACCAAGTTGGATGATAGAAGTCAAGTCTGCGTTAATCTTGGAGTCAGTTCAGACTCAAAAGCTTATCGTTTATACAATCCTTCTAACAACAAAATCATTGCTAGCAGGGATGTGGTGTTTGAAGAAGAGAAGATGTGGGATTGGGGATCTAACTTTTCCTCTATCCCAGATATTGAGCTCATGTGGGAAGAAAATGATTCTGACGAACCATTACAGCAAGTGGACAGTTCTACTCTGATGACATATCAAGTTGAACCTGCCACTCCTATCACCGCAACCACTACAATGCAGAGTCCACTGCAAAGGTTGACAAGCACAGACGGTGCCACTACTCCTTCTTCACCTCCTCCACGTCCAAGACATCCACCTCTATGGATGTCAGATTACACTTCAAGTGAAGGACTCTCAGATGATGACTTGCACCAAGCACTTTATGCAGCTGACAGTGATCCAGTGAGCTTTCAACAAGCCTCACAATCTGATATTTGGCGGGAGGCAATGGATCAAAAAATTGTTGCTATAAATCGCAATGACACCTGGGAACTTACTGATTTACCTGCTGGTGCACGAACCATCGGAGTAAAGTGGATATACAAGACGAAGCTTAATGAATCTGGAGGAGTTGACAAGCATAAAGCTCGTCTTGTAGCTAAGGGTTACTCTCAAGAGTATGGTATCGATTACTCAGAGGTCTTTGCCCCTGTAGCTCGGTTGGACACTGTTCGAACTGTCATCGCTCTTGCAGCTCAACACTCTTGGCCCCTTTCCCAGCTGGATGTAAAATCTGCATTTTTACATGGCACCTTAGACGAAAAAGTGTTCATAACTCAACCTCCGGGTTATGAACAAGTGGGAGCAAAACACAAAGTCTATCGCCTCAAGAAGGCTTTTACGGGCTTAAGCAAGCACCAAGAGCTTGGTACAGCAGGATTGAAACATACTTCATCAGAGAAGGTTTCTCCAAGTGCCCTTATGAGCCAACTTTGTTTATCAAGTTCTCTGGAGGTAAAATCCTGATAATTTGCTTGTATGTGGATGATTTATTTTACTGTGGTGATGCTGTGGATTTATTGGAACCATTCAAGTTATCTATGATGACTGAATTTGATATGACGGATCTTGGTAGAATGAGTTACTTCTTAGGTATTGAAGTCACACAGTAGCAAGATTGAATATCCATTAACCAGCAGAAGTATGCCAAAGAAGTACTTGAAAGGTTTCACATGAACGAATGCAATTCTGTGATCAATCCTATTGTGCCAGGAACTCAGCTTACAAAAGATGAAGGTGGAAAAATAGTTGATGCAACAACATATAAGCAACTAGTTGGCTCTCTGATGTATCTTACAGCAACAAGACCGGACATCATGTACTGTGTTAGTCTAATCAGTCACTATATGGAACGCCCAACAGAAGCACACCTCCTTGCTGCCAAAAGGATTCTCAGATATGTGAAAGGTACTCTGAACTATGGAATCTTCTATCAGTCTGTGCAAGGAGACAACAACTTGATTGGATATACCGACTCTGATTATGCTGGAGATAAAGATGACCGCAAGAGCACTTCTGGACAAGTCTTCATTCTGAGTTCTGGTGCAGTCTCTTGGTCATCCAAGAAGCAACCTGTGGTTACTCTCTCCACAACTGAAGCAGAATTTGTATCCGCTGCATCAGGAGCTTGTCAAGTATTGTGGCTGAGACGCATACTTCAAGCACTACAACATCAGCAGATGGAGCCTACAATCATGTACTGTGACAATGTATCAACTATAAGGTTATCCAAAAACCAGGTTCAGCACGGGAGAAGCAAACATATTGATGTCCGATTTCACTTCCTCCGTGATCTGGTCCAAGATAAAGTTCTGGAGATGATACACTACCCTTCAAGCTTGCAACTAGCAGACATACTCACCAAACCTCTCAAAGCAGAGACCTTCATCAATCTGCGAGAAGCATTGGGAATCCGTGATCACCCTAGTAAGCAGAACTCAGGAAGTTCTGCTTAGGAGAGGCTGTTAGAAGTATATTCAGCTGAAGACCAAGTCAAGCAGTTATTACCTGAAGATTAGGGCCAAGTCTTCAGATGACCAAGTCTTCATATCGTGAATATCATCCCTTTCCAACGTGAAGCAGTTCCAGATTTGTAGGAACACGTTCACCTACTTTGCTTACTGCATTTTTCCTTTCTATTTTCTAGTATTTAAGCTTATTGTCTGCTCAGACACGGTAAGGGAATTTGTTCATCAATATATCAATAGAAGTTTGGACATTCTCGTGTATTTATCAGTACAATTCACTCTTATACCCAACAGTTACCTCCTAATCCAGAGTTCTTGGGCCTGTTGGGTATTTAATGTACAAATGAATAAGCAAGCTGTAAAACTAAATAGTAACATCCCGATTTCTTCTTGTTCTGTGATTGTGTACGCCTCGGTTCCTGCGGATTCTTAATATCTTCATTAATCTGAAATCGAGGTGAACGCGCGGTAATCCCGGGCTAATCATCTTGTCGCCCTCTCTGTTTTCAACCCTCGAGGGTTCTGTAATTCCCCTGGGTGGTCTTGCCTGTTTACTTTCCATGGACAAGTTTGAGAAGAGTAGTGATGGTGGTGGGACTAGATAGGGCAATAGCAACGAAAATTACTGCTATAATTCAAGGGGAAGCCGCTCCGGTGAATCTCCGTTCCGCAGCCATCGCCAGGAAAATTATCGTGGCGGCGAAGGAGGAGGGAACGGCAGTTTCATGGAGGCGGTGCACCTAATGTCATTGGCCCTGGCCGTGGCGGCGGTAGTGGTGATCTGCAAACCCACAGGGAATTTGTTAATTCATCGTGGGACTATCACCCGCTTAGTCCTGGCTTGGTGTCAAGACTGATTGATGAAAGAATTGGAGGTTTTCTGACCGCTAAAGGTGGAATGCGCGGCGGGGAAGGGTTTGGACATTTGGATGCGAATAGCGGGGAAAGGTTCGGGCCAATGGGAGATGGTAGTATGTCATGTCCCGGAATGGTGAGCAGAGAACTGGCCTGCCTGAGTGGGGAACTAGGGGCCGGAGATCAGGTACTGGACGACGGAGGAATGCAGAGGTTGGGAGATAGAAGAGTTGATGATGGGAACGAGAGTTAGTCTGTAAAAAAAATGTAAACTGGTATTTTGTAAGAGTTGCTATTTTGAAGAGTCGTAAGTATTGGTCAATGGTCTAAGTAGTTGTATTTAAGTTGTATGACTCATTTGGGAAAAGGAACAGATTTGGAATTTGTCAAATTATCTGCTTCTCTCTCCCGTTCTTTCCTCTCTCTCGAACGTTCTTCCCAGTTTTCTCCCATTTCGTCTGTTAACCCTCTCCAGAAAAATTCGTCTGTGTCTCTTGGTCACGACAGCGGTATCAGAGCGAGGTTGTTCAGATCCACCATCAAACGGCACAATAGCTAAAACGAGGAGCCAGAAAGCGAAAGCTATGGTCGATCAGTCCAAGCAAACCTATGCAGGTTCTGTGGCAGGAAAAAACGGCAACAAACCCACGGGTGAGACGTCTTCAGAGGCGGAGGTGAATCCTGCGGGTAGACCAGCAAATTACGATGAGGTAATTGCAGAAATGCGCAGTAGTATAAATGCTTTACAAGTTGCTCAGTTGAGCCAGCAGTCACAAATCAACACGGTATTGGAGTGGGTGAAGACTCAAATGCCACCCCAACCCTCTATCCTGGGAGAAGTCCCCGTTAAGCTTAATCAAGCTTCGGCCCCCAAGGATCAGCAGGGTCAAGTAAGGACTGACAGTGAAGATTGTTATGAGGAGGAGTACGATTATGATGGATCTGGTAGGAGAAGAAAGGGGAAAATGCCTTTTGCTGAACTACCAAAGTTCAGTGGTAAAAACCCTCGGTCATGGATTGAAATTTGTGAAGAGTATTTTACAATCTACACTGGGATTAAGTATCATGAGAGATTGGCCTTTATTCGTGTGTATTTAGAAGGGGATGCGGATGTTTGGTTCAGGAGCTTAAAGTATTCTAGACCTACGGATTGGAAGGATTTTGTTGAAGCTGTGATTAATAGATTTGAGATGGGTGATGCCAGCAATGTTTTGGATTCCTTTATGTGTCTGAAGCAAGGGAGTCATGAGTCGTTGGAGGAGTTGCTAAAAAGGTTTGATTCCCTAGCATCCTCAGTTATGGTCGCCTATCCAGATTTTAAGGAGAACTTTTATCTGGAAAAATTTGTGAGCAGTTTACAGGCTGAGTTGCGTGCTGCAGTGAAATCTAGGGCCCCTGCAACTTTGAGAGCAGCAATAAATATTGCCAAACAGCAAGAGTTTGCTGTTAATTCCTTGATCAGTAAGGTTGCTTCTGGAGCTCTACAAAAAACTAGTCCTAAGTCTGGCGGGGATTCACTGGTGGGCAGGTACTTCCTAAAGCTAAGGGTCAGAATTCCCCATTCAAAAGAAGGATCTTGACTGATGCCGAAGTAAAGGACCGAATTGAAAAGAAGCTATGTTTTAAATGTGGTAAACCATTTGCTCCGGGACATCAATGCAGTACTAAAGCTTATTCTTTAGAGGCCGTATCAGAGGATTTTCATGAGTTTTTGGAAGTAGGGAATGATGGTGAAGATGAGGACGAGCCAGTGCTAGGGGCTGAAGAGGAGGAGGGGAGCCTATCAGTCAATGCTCTTGCTGGGAATTGTGGAGTGAATACTTATAGAGTACAAGGGTTCTATAAAGGAGAGCCAATACAAATATTAATCGACGGAGGCAGCTCACACAGTTTTTTGGATCAAAGGTTCGCTGATAGGATGTTGCTGACTCTGGAGTATGCAAAACCAATGATTATTGAGGTGGCGAATGGAGTGCGGAGCATAAGTGACCTTAAATGTCAGAACTTCACCTGGTTGATGCAGGACATGGAATTTCAATGCAGTCCTAGAATCATTACATTGGGCAGCTACGATTTAATCCTGGGAGGAGAATGGTTGAAAGGATTTAATCCTGTTTCTTACAACTACAGTGATATGATAATCACCCTTCACTTCAATGGCCGCTCCTTGCAGATACAAGCCATCAAAAGTAAAGAGGAGCTCAAGGTGATTTCAGCCAAGAAAATGTCTAAACTTATTGTGGGAGGATCAGCCGCGGCAATTGGGAAGTTGTATGCTATACAAGAGAAGGATGAATCAACTGATGTTCAGCAAAATCCTACTACTGGTATGAAGAGTTTTATAGCTGACTTAGAAAACTTACTTTTTGAATTTAATGATGTGTTCCAGGAGCCAGCTGGATTACCCCCCGTGAGAGGAGTGGAGCACAACATAACTCTCATTCCCGAGGCTGTTCCTAAAAAGCAAGTTCCCTACAGGACCCCGTATTATCAGAAGGATGAGATTGAAAGAATCGTAGCAGAGTTGCTGGGAAGTGGGCTGATTCGAAAGAGTCAAAGTCCTTATGCTTCCCCGGTGATTTTGGTAAAAAAAGAAGGATGGTGGTTGGAGGATGTGTGTGGACTATAGGTATGTCAATTCTTTGACTGTGAAAAACAAGTTTCCCATACCTATCATTGATGAATTGTTGGATGAGCTGCATGGGGCAACTTGTTTCAGCAAATTGGATTTAAAATCTGGTTATTTCCAAATAAGGATGGAAGAGTCTGACATATATAAAACCAGTTTTATCACACATCATGGACAGTTCGAATTCGTGGTCATGCCCTTCGGTTTGTGTAATGCACCTTCTACGTTTCAGAGTCTCATGAATCAGATTTTTGAGAGGTACATAAGGAGGTTCGTATTGGTGTTTTTTGATGACATTTTGGTCTATAGTAAGACTGGTGAGGAGCATTTATCACATCTGAGGACTGTTTTGGAAGTTATGAGACAGAATAAGTTATATGCAAAGTTATCCAAATGTTCTTTTGGAAAAAGTACCATTGAATATCTCGGTCATGTGATCTCTGGAGATGGAGTAGCTACCGAAGATTCAAAGATAAAAGCTGTCATGGAGTGGCCAAGGCCTACTAATCTGAAATCCCTGAGAGGATTTCTTGGCCTTACGGGTTACTATAGGAAGTTCATCCAAAATTATGGGGCTATAAGTAAACCCCTCACTCAGCTACTTAAAAAGGATGGCTTTAAGTGGACTGAAGAAGCTGAGCGAGCTTTTGATGAATTGAAAAGAGTTATGTGCAATGCACCAGTTCTGGCGTTACCTAACTTCCAACGGGAATTTGTGGTGGAAACAGATGCTAGTGACAAGGGAATTGGGGCAGTATTGACTCAAGAAGGCAGGCCTATAGCCTATTTCAGTAAGTCCCTTGGGCTGAAGCAGCAGAGCTTATCTGTTTATGAGAAAGAACTTCTGGCAGTGGTCCTAGCAATTAAGAAATGGAGCAGGTATTTATTGGGAGCAAGATTTGTGATTAGGACTGATCAACAAGCTCTAAAGTATTTGCTGGAGCAGAGATTGTCTACTCTTTTGCAACAGAAGTTGGCTGCCAAACTGCTTGGCTATGACTATTCGGTGCAATACAGAAAAGGTAGGGAAAATATGGCTGCTGATGCTTTATCCAGATTTGGGCCCGAGATAACACAAAGCTGTAACCATATCTCTATAAGTGAACCGTCTTGGGTAGAGGAGGTGATCCGAAGTTATGAAAAAGATGAGTTCCTATCTAAAATTGTACAAGCTAAATCAGTTGATCCTAACAGCTATCCGGATTATCAGTTACAGAATGGGTGCTTAAGGAAGGGCAGGAAGATTTGCGTTGGCAAGGAAGATGGGCTGAGATCTAGACTGTTATCTGTTTTTCATGATTCGGGCATGGGGGGTCATTCGGGAATGCAGGCTACATATATGAAGATTAAGACCTATTTCCACTGGCCGAGTTTAAAACAGGATGTAGAAGACTGGGTGAGGCAGTGTAAAATTTGTAGCAGCAGCAAACCTGACTCATCAGCTCATGCAGGCCTCTTGCAACCATTGGAGGTTCCTTCTCATCCATGGAGCAGTATAGGCATGGATTTCATCGAGGGGCTGCCCAAGTCAGATGGGAAATCAGTCATAATGGTGGTTGTAGACAGGTTTACAAAGTATGCTCATTTTATGTCTATTACTCATCCTTACAGCACAGAGATGGTGGCAAAAATCTTTATGGATAGTGTTTACCGATTACATGGATTGCCAGAGGAGATAATTTCAGATAGGGACAAAGTTTTCACCAGTCATTTATGGAAGGAGATAATGAAGTTATCAGGGATTAAACTGGCAATGAGTTCGTCCTATCATCCACAGACTGATGGTCAGACAGAGCGGGTAAATCAGTGCTTAGAGACTTACTTGAGATGCATGTGTTCTGATAAACCGCATTCCTGGTGTAGGTGGCTTCCTCTTGCAGAATACTGGTACAATACAACTCACCACACCAGTGCTGGGATGACTCCATTTCGGGCATTGTATGGTTATGAACCTAAACATATTCCTCTACTAGAATTTACTTCTGTCCAAGCTCCAACTGTGGGGGACTTTATGCTGCAAAGAGAACGAGTGCAGGAAGTTTTAAAGCAGAATCTGACTTTGGCCAGGGAAAGGATGAAGGTCAATGCTGATAAAAGGAGAGTGGAAAGACAATACCAGGTTGGTGATCAGGTATATCTTAAACTCCATCCTTACAGGCAGAATTCCGTGCAATTCCGGAGAAATATGAAGCTATCTCCACGATTTTACGGGCCGTATACAATTGTGGAGAAAATTGGGTCAGTGGCTTACAGATTGGATTTACCGCACGGTTCTAAAATCCATCCTGTGTTCCATGTCTCCCTGTTAAAGGAGCAGCTTAAGAGTAAGAATAAATATGCGAGACTTCTTCCAGAAGCAGGGAAAGATGGGGAATTTCTTGTTTATCCGCAAAGTATTTTGGATCACCGCACTATACATGGGAAATCTGGACCCCGGAAGCAGGTACTAGTAACTTGGGTTGGATCAAATGCTGAGCATGCTACTTGGGAAGATGAAGATTGGATTAAGGCTAATTATCCAAAATTCTATCCTTGGGGACAAGGATCTGAAAAAGGGGGAACCAATGTCATGTCCCGGAATGGTGAGCAGAGAACTGGCCTGCCTGAGTGGGGAACTAGGGGCCGGAGATCAGGTACTGGACGACGGAGGAATGCAGAGGTTGGGAGATAGAAGAGTTG
>JAOYMZ010005618.1:0-23093 GCA_025802335.1 Pinguicula primuliflora | reverse complement strand
GCAGAGATGTCAAATTCGAAGAAAGCCAGGGATGGGACTGGAATGCATCCTGTGGTGCACTCACTGACTCTCCGGTAGTTGATCTGAATTGTGAAGAAGAACAACAACATACTCTTGAACCGAGCAGCAATGAGGAGATAGATACTTCTCAACTACCCGAGACCACAATTAAGTTAGACGAAGATCATGTTAGCACACTCAGAGATTATTCTAGTTCAGCTGAAACGGGAAAACAGCATGCTGCAGATCTCTCTCTCGGCAAACTAACTCCTGCTGAGAAACGGATCCAAAATGAACCACTATGGATGGTTGATTATGTGACAGGAGACGGACTGTCACATGAAGAAGCATCTGATGATATTACTGCCCTCTATGCAGAAAGTGAGATTATGATCCCCTACCCTTTCACGAAGATGTCAAAAGCAGGAGGCAAGCCATGGATGCAGAAATGGACTCCATCAAGAAAAACAACACTTGGGAACTCACTACACTTCCACCGGGAGCAAAGAGTGTGGGAGTAAAATGGGTCTTCAAGACCAAATATGATGAAACAAGAGGAAACAAGCACAAAGCAAGGATGGTTGCTAAGGGTTATGTGCAGAAGTTTGGTGTGAATTACACAAAAGTATTTGCCTCTGTAGCCAGACTAGATACTATCCGACTTGTGCTATCTTTCTCAGCATTACACGGCTGGGAAATATATCAACTGCATGTTAAGTCGGTTTTTCTCCATGGAGAAATAACTGAGGAGATTTATATAGTGCAACCACGAGGATATGAGAAGAATGGCCAAGAATATAAGGTCTATCGACTTAAAAAGGCAATCTATGGACTAAAACAAGCACCTAGGGCTTGGTATAGTCAGATAGAGGCCTACTTTACTCATGAAGGATTTCAAAAATGCCCCTCCGAACACACTCTGTTCATGAAAGTGAAGGAAGGTGTGTTTCTGATTGTATGTCTTTATGTCGATGATTTAATCTATACAGGAAACAACCGAGAAATGTTCATTGAGTTCAAACGCTCTATGATGGATGAGTTCGATATGTCTGATCTAGGGAATATGAGGTTCTTCCTTGGTCTTGAAGTGATACAAGATACAACAGGCATCTTTGTGAGCCAAACAAAGTATGTGCAAGAAGTTCTAAAAAGATTCAACATGTCCGAATGCAATCCTGTCTCAAATCCAATAGTTCCTGGAAGCAAGCTAAGCAAGTACACAGAGGACTCAAGGATAGACAACACATACTACAAACAAATCATTGGAAGTTTAATGTACGCTACAGCAACACGCCCAGACATAATGTTTGTTGTGAGCTATATCAGCACGTTTATGGAAACACCTTCTGAAGCACACCCTCAGGCAGCGAAGAGGGCACTGCGATATCTGAAAGGAACCAGTAGCTTCGGCATATTCTACAAAAAGATGGAAATGCTGAGCTCATTGGTTACTCTGACAGTGATTATGCAGGAGACGTCGATGACCGTCGAAGCACTTCAGGACATGTATTCATGATTGGCTCTGCTGCTGTCACGTGGTCATCCAAGAAGCAGCCTATCGTCTCCTTGTTCACTACTAAAGTTGAGTTCATAGCAGCTGCTGTAGGAGAGTGTCAGGCCATCTAGTTGCGCAAGTTGTTGGAGGATCTTCAGCAGAAACAAGAAAACCCACCATCATATATTGTGGTAACACCTCCACCGTCAAGCTCTCCAAAAATCCTGTTCAGCACGGGAGATCCAAACATATAGATACAAGGTTCCACTTCTTGCGTGAGCTGATAAAAAATGGCACTGTCCAACTGGATCACTGCGGAACTCATGAACAAATTGCTGATATTCTGACAAAGCCTCTGAAAGTGGAGTTATTTCCCAAACTAAGGAACACACTTGGCATGACTTCTGGTCCTGTGATAAATTGAGATCAATGGTTCAGTTTAGGGGAGGGATTTTCAGCACACGACCAAATCAACCTATGATCTAGTCAACACACGATCAAGACAACCTCCTCTACAGACCAAGTGAGATTATTCTGTTTTGTTGCTATTTTTTAGGAAGAAATGATGTTCCATCTTCTGCTATTTTTCGCTCAATTGGGTGTATTGCACAACTGAATGTAATGACTGAATGTAGGCTATATATAGCATCTACTCTCATGTCAATACGATAAGTTTTACTTTCCAGTTTACTTAGCATAAGTGTTCTACCTTGATTTTTCCATTGAACCAGTTCATCGTCTCTTATTCAATTGAACTATGTCAATAACACGTGCGATTTGCTATAAACTCAATTAATTAAAAAATCGAGTCAGATTAGTTATTACAGGTGATAATTCAATTTTTTTTATATAACCTACCTGACAATCAATTGTGATTGATTATATTTCCAATGTTTTTTAATTACATTTTCAATTCAACCAAATCAAACACTACCTTACTACCTTGAATTATGACTTCAACTTTGTACATCGAAATTTTCTATACACGAGCATTATTTAGTGGATCCCGTGCGCATATAATATAATAATTGTAGTGCAAAAGTAGACAATGGACATGCTCACCAACTGCAGCCGCCTATCTTCTAAAGAAAAGTTGAGAAGCTGGAACTGCTGGGAGCGGCAAGGAGGATGACAATGGAAACTGTTGTGATAAAGTTTCCACCTTTTGTACGAATTTTCGATTCCCGCTCGTACAGGATGAACCGTGCCTTCCGCGCAGTACCCTTGGCGTCGGTCTCGGCTTCTGCTTCCTTGTCTAACCTACCGGAGCTCGGACCGGGATCCCTCGGATATCTCACACGCCCTGATTTCCCCATACTGGACCAGGTAATGGTCTAATTTGTTGAGTAATTGTGTGTGTGTTTGCTTTTTTGTAGTTCTCCTTGTGTTTGGAGTATGGGTTTGCTTATTGGTTACGGAAGGAAAGTGGGCTTATCGGATTTATTGTTATACAGAAGTTGAATGGGAAACCGCTTGTATATTTGGACAACGCTGCCACTTCGCAGAAGCCGGCAGCTGTGATTAATGCTCTGCGGACTTATTACGAAAATTACAATGCAAATGTTCATCGTGGAATTCATTATTTGAGGTAATTTGAGAAGGGATTGAAAGTCATGTTTCTTTGGGCGTGGAGTCTTTTTCTCGATGTAATTCTTTTTCGTACTGAGTTATGCCTTTGTAGTGCGAAGGCAACTGATGAATATGAATCAGCTAGGCAAAAGGTTGCTGATTTGATAAACGCAGATTCTGGAGAGATAGTGTTTACAAGAAACGCCACCGAGGCCATCAACTTAGTAGCTCGTAGTTGGGGCGAGTCGAACTTGAAGGAAGGAGATGAGGTACACCCTTGAACTCTTGGTCATTTCCTATTACTTGCAATTTCATTTTTGTTCAGGAAGTAAATCTACGACCTTTGTTCTTCTTCTTGGAAGTATACCTCACTGGTGGATGTCTTTCATGCTAACTTTTTTAATTCTGATTATAATGTTGGCATATCATTTAAGGTGTTTAGGTCATAGGTACAATCTCTGTTATCGAGATCGCCTGATTTAGGATTCAAATCATGCGATTCAATTCAATTCACCACCCTAAAGATAAGAATAGCCACCTTCTACCGTGGATGGCTAGAAACAGCCCTGAATCGCTTGTGAATCACAATACTTTTCTCGAATCCGACGACTCATATAAGAAGAAGAGGTTTTTAGGATTTCTTACCTTGTGTTCAGAGATTTGCATAAGAAGATTTGGATTCTTATCCAGTGATGTAGTTGTTTGCCCTTTCTTCTTTTCGTCTCCATAAAGTTTTCCTTTTGGTTTTTCTGTTCTTCTGCATTTCTTCTTTTATCTGGACTTCTGGTTTCTTACCTTGAAAAGTCATGAAGAAGGAAAGGAGGTAATGACCTTTTCTAAGTGTCTGTTGATGCCATGTATTGATGGTTGTGCTGTAATTAACTTATTTTCCTCATTAATGTTGCCAACAACTTTTTGTCCAATTGATTGATAGTAAAGCAAGAAGAGTAAGTGGTTATATTCAATTTGCTTCGTCATATGTACGCTCCATATTATTTGTGTTGTAATTTATTTGTTGTTTAATCAATTTGTAGAGTGTTCCAATCCATACTGTATTTTATATGTTTATAGACGTACTGGTCTAATAAATTTTATGCAAGTGCAACGCAATATTTTTATTATTCTATGTATACATATCAGTGTTCGGAAAGTATTACGCAGACCTTAGGCCTCCTAGGTGGCGTCCAACTGCACAAAACACTTTTTTTATTAAAATATGACTCAACACAGCATAACACATCTCAGCATGCGTTGAGTTGCGCATCATGCCTTGAGCATCTCAACACATGCATCAATTTTGTTTAAAGGATCAAACTGGTCTTGGTTTAGGCGGCTGCCGAGATAAGATGCCGCCTGGGCGGATGCCCTGCAGCAATGGGTGTCCAAGGATGGTGCCCATGCCAAAAGTAGGGCAGCTACCTGGGCAGCCGCCATCTCAAACACAGATATATATATATATGTTATTATATATAGTTTTATTGATTATTGTATTGTTGATAATTATTTATTTAGAATATTTCAATTTTAACGTATCCATTTTGATATTTTTGAATTTATACTCGAATCTCTATGATTCACGATTCACAAATGGACGATTTTGATTCACAATTCAAATCTCAATTTTGACAACTATGGATACAACCTTGCATGTACAAGTTCGCGTATAATTTTTTAATTTCATTACTACCATAATCTGTTGTCAGAATTAGCCCCACTAGATGAAAAATGATGACAAAATTATCGGTGATGAAGTCGCCGGAACTATGCCAGAGCATGCATCTTTTAATTTCACGTGTATAGACTTTTCATTGGCGAGTTAATTCAGACAATGAGCAATGGCAGGTGCCGGATTTGAAAGTTGTACATGGACTGCACAATGAAAGGGCCGTACTTATTATCTGTATCATTTAAGTAAAAAATTTAAGGCTTCATAAGATGTGCAATTTGTTAAAACATTTAAGTTTTCATAAGATGTGCTTAATATGTAACTTTCAGGTTGTACTTACTGTTGCGGAACATCACAGTGCCATTGTTCCCTGGCAACTTGTTGCTCAAAAGACGGGTGCAATTTTAAAGTTTGTAAGTTTAACAAAGGATGAAGCTCCTGATTTAGAACAGCTTAGGAAAATGCTCTCCAGGAAGTCGAAACTTGTTGTTGTTCACCACGTCTCGAATGTGCTGGGTGAGTTGACTCAAATTTATCTGTTATATTCACTACGTTAAAGTGGCAAGCTTTGTAGGGTAAAGTGGGTGCATAAATAATCTGAGAATCCGCAATAATTTTAAATTTTTTTCATGTCAGTATATGTGATTTCAATGAACCCAGATATTAATGTGTGCTTTTACTCGTTTGGATCGTGAAACTGTTGCTAGGCCATCAATGATCTCTGCCAGATCAAGAACTTAAATTGAAAGAATCTTTGTTTTTTGTTCATGTAAACTCTTGCTTAGTATTGGATTTCTCATAAAGAGGACTTTCTTATAGCTGGCTACTTTCTAAGTAGTCGATCTTATACAAGAATTATGTGGACTGTAAATCATAGTGCCATTGTTTTCTTATTTTTTTTCATCAGCTTCTGTTCTTCCAATCGATCAAATTGCAAGTTGGGCGCATGATGTTGGAGCAAAATTGCTTGTTGATGCTTGTCAGAGTGTCCCCCATATGGTGGTTGACGTTAAGAACCTTAATACTGATTTTCTGGTTGCTTCTTCTCATAAGGTCCAACACCTTTTTTTTTGTATTATTAACATTCAGCTTTAATAATTGAGAATTCGTAGTGAAGAAATAAACGTGCTTCAGATGTGTGGACCTACAGGCATTGGGTTCTTATATGGTAAAAGCGACCTCTTGTCCTCCATGCCACCTTTCTTAGGTCAGTGACCATTTTCGGTTTTCCACTTCACATTTTGCCCTGCTGCAAAGCTAGTAGCCTCTAGTATTATTTCAACCGATTTCACGTATTTATTTATTTTTCACTTTTGAATTTCAGTAATTGTATGTACGTCGAGATCACTTGGTTTCCATTTATTTGATATGGCTTCTAAAACATGTTCGATGTTGTTAGGTGGTGGTGAGATGATATCAGATGTATTTCTGGACCACTCTACCTTTGCTGAACCTCCATCCAGGTCAGTTTCTTATCTATTTAGACCTTTGGTGCTCTTCTATCTGTTCAGATTAGATTTATTATCAGCTAAACAGTCTCTAAAATAAGCATCCAGTCGACTGAGTACTGGTGTATATTTGTCTACTGGCGTGTTGGTTATGTTTGGTTATTCAATCTGTTATTTGTGGCCAATTCTTCTGACAAATTATTACAAAATCAGATTTGAAGCTGGTACTCCTGCTATTGGAGAAGCCATTGGATTAGGCGCAGCAATTGATTATTTGTCGGGCATCGGAATGCAAAAGATTCATGAATATGAGGTACGTTTGCATTCAAATGGCCATAGTCTTACATGAAAGCTGAAACATAGGCTTCGTTTCTCTTCTAATTTTGTTTCCTTGTTATTGTCTTGAAACATGAGTTGTTACCTTTAAAAAGTACAGACGACTTTCTTTTTTTGGTTGTGAGGGTGGATGTAAGGGTGGGGGCAATTGGTTTTGCTTATACAGAACAATGCTACATGTACCATCAACTTTGACACATTTCATAAACCCCATTCTCTGGCACCCATCACAACACACACACAAAACCACACTCATTTTTTAATGTGTGGTTGCGATGGTTGCCACATAAGGGAGTTTATGAAAGTGTGTCAAAGTTGAGGGTACAAGTAGCATTATTCTTTCTATAAATTCTGATACTCATGGTGTCGTGGCTTCTGAAATTATCTTTGGTAGTCTCACCTTTCATCTCAGTTTCTGAAACTTATCACTGCTTTCTCATTCTTGGCTCCATTTGTTTTGGTAAGTGTAGAAGTTGTGAGACCTCAATCTTAAGTGTCTTGTATCACCAGATCTTGCCAGTCTTTCCATTAATGATTTCTGTACTGCAGATTAACCTGTGTGGTAGCATTACTGCTGCAACTGCAAGTTGTACAATTGAAATCTAAAATCACATACTGATATATGAAATAATTTTTTGGTCCTGTGTTTGTTTGCCTTTCAGTTAGGGCTATCAGACTATTTATACAGAAGATTGCAGTCAATACCAGGTGTCCATATCTATGGACCGGCACCTTCAAACACCGTAGGCCGGGCGGCGCTTTGCTCTTTCAATGTCGAAGGCATCCATCCAACAGATATTGCAACTTTTCTGGACCAGCAGGTAGGCTCAAGTAATTTCTTCAAATAACGCCCGTAATAGCATGTAGGAGAAGGTAAGTCATACTGGCAAACCGGCATGAGACTCTGGTTGAACCCATGACCTCAAAAGCGCTGATTACAATGGAAGACACATATTAAACATTGCTGATCAAAACTTGTGTATATATTTCAGCATAGTATAGCGATTCGGTCAGGTCACCATTGCGCCCAACCCCTTCATCGTTATCTTGGGGTGACTGCCAGTGCCCGGGCAAGCCTTCACTTCTACAATAGGAAAGAGGACGTCGATTGTTTCATCACCGCCCTCACAGAAACCATTAGCTTCTTCTCATCGTTCAAGTGAGGGAGGAGGGGAGGTAATGGAGGAAAATGAGAAGCAAAAGGTGTTTGTGATGATCTCAATGAAGGTGATGTGGTGACTCCCGTGGATCAAGATTCAAAGGATCTCATTGAAGGTTTAGTCAAAGTCTTGAATGAAGAAAGGTGGAAGGACTATTCAAAGAATTATCTTTTGTTATTTATTGTATCTAGATATCTATATAAGGTTTCATTTGTATCAAACTATAATCATATGAATGAATAAAGATTTGGGATTGATCTCATAGTTGAGAGCAATAGTTGGGTGAGTGTTGTGCTTCCCTTTATGAGTACAAGGGTGCAATTTTAGGAATAGTTGCACAAGTAATTTTCGTGAAAATTTTATTTCGAATTATAATTTTGTTCATTTTTTATTTATTTTTATTGTTCGTTTACATACAAAATATTAAAAAAAAAAGAATTAAAATATTAAACTGTCTTAATACCTTCTAATCAAGTTACAGTCGGAAGATTTTTTTTTACTGTATCATCCCTGACAGTGAAAAAACTTAGAATTTAAAAGTTCAAATCATGGATGACATCGTCACAACCTTAGCCGATTTAGTTACCGTCCTTGTCGTGATCACCTCCAACCTTATTGTCGTCTCATTCATCGACTTCTGTGCCTTCGTCGCTTTGCAACTGCCTTCGCTTCCGAAGCAGCACACCTCGTCGCCCTATGCAACAACATTGCTGAACCATGCGATTTTGCACCCAATGCAGCCCTCGACGCCGCACTCGACGACCTTGTCGCGACAACTGCCGCCTTTGACTTTGTGGCCGTTGAATACCATGACCCGACATGGCCCGACAGTTTCAGTCTGGATAACCTCGGCGCCACTGTGCGTCCCAAATTGACACCGTCTTTTGGAGCTTATCACCCAACTTTGCTGCTTCTGCCTCTAAACTTCGTCGGGTGGCCGACACGATCGAATTCTTTGACATTGCCTCTGACTTTGCCCTTCAAGTCGAATTACTTGGAGAGCGAGCAATACGCGATGAATCAACCACCGTATGATAGAAGTTAACATACTGGGCCCAATAGAAGCCTTTTGTGAATACTTCGTTCAGCATCTCGGAAGAATGGAAGATGATGCCCATCAACATTGTGGTTCGTCTGTCTCGTCTAACAATACGCCGCCATGGTCACCAAAATAATCGTATCTGAGCTACTTGTGAAAATTAAATAGGAAGAATCTAATGTAGAATGTTGATACTAATTTAGTCTCAACTATCCCGGTTAAGAACGAATGTATTATCGGATTCCGAACGAATGTAATATCGGATTCCGAACGAATGTACTATCGGATTCCGAACGAATGTACTATCGGATTCCAAACGAATGTAATATCGGATTCAAAACGAATGGATTGTTTTGATTTTTGAAATGAAAGTCCTCACTGACTCTGCCATTTACGGTGACATCAACCACCATATGATGAACGTTAACGTGTTAGACCGGATAACTGCCTATGTCATGCGCGAACGCATCAATGGGACAATGGATGATGTGCCGAAACAGTCGAAGTTGTCCAGTGATTCGTGGTGATATCGTTCGCCTCGGATACCGCCATGTTGTCGAAGCAGTAAAGAGAACCTTCACGAATGCCTCAACCTATCTATCTTGTACAATCGCAGTGTACTCGACTGTCATACGATCCACATGTATGATTTTGATTCAGTCGTGGTGAATTTGATAGGCATACACGTATAGTTACGGTGAACCCGACGGGAATCGATTGTGAATCCTTTCCATTCCAATCCATCCCATCATCTCATAACATGAAACGACGCACAGAAATTATGAAAAAACTGAAAATGATGCTTAATTATATTGGTAAATTATGAATAAAATACATCATATCAATCCATTCATCAATTTTATTAATAATATAAGGTCAACAGTTAGTTACATATATCATACGTTGCGTTGCCATCTGATTACAACTTGAAGAGATAATTATTTGAAGGCTCCTGGTTTGTCCTCCAGCTATCGAAGGATGAACATGTGGCAAAACAATTATACGGTACAAAGATGTCGGTTATCTTTATCCCAAGAGACACCAGTAATACAGAAAACATATACGATTCATGCTCACAACCCATGTTCTTTTTCGTCCAATACAGCAGGGTGTGCAAACTCCATTATGGGCGACTCACTTATTCCGGAAAACACACCAACACCACTTTTTGGCCCTCTATAAGAGTACCAAGCACCTATAAATTAGTTGTTGCTCCAGCAATCAAAGACTGAACATGTGGCAACAGTAGGTTGCATTGTCATCTTGCTATAACTTGAAGAAGAGTTGAAGTTACAGTTATCGAAGGCAACATATGGCAACAATAGGTTCAAAGCACTCCATTAGGGCGGAACCTTATTCTGGAAAACACACCAACACCACTTTACTGACAAAAATGAAAGTGGGGGGAGGGGGGAAGGGGGACGGAATCGAAGAAAGAAGCAATATTGACAGTCATGTTATGAATGAATGAGGAGTAGGAATTCTGGTTTGTTGCCTCTATTTATAGGAATAAGAATTATCATAATTGCATCATTCCAACTATTCAACATCACAAGAGATTAGAAAATATGAAAAGGATAAACATGCGCAACCTTTGAAAAGACTACACACGCAGCCTTTGATTAATGCAGCGTCTGATATATCTCTTCGGGAAATGAACCAGGTTTTGAGGTCTAGGGCCCGTAAATTGTTTCCGAGTTAACCACGTATAGTCGATGTGGAACCAATATTTGTGCTACGTAAAGTGAGATACAACTGGTATTGCACTTATTAACGGATAGTTGGAGCACGAATAATTCGACGGGTTAACCGTGTTGGATCGCGATCGTTTCGACTTAAGTGTGTTCGTTCCGACTCATCGCGTATGTAATGAAATTTTAATATTTTATAAATAAGATTTTACAAAATACATGATTCAATTAACTAGAACTATAAGCTACTCTGCACTGTCGGGATACGAACGAATCCCCACCACGTCACAGGAATTGCTGAACAAGTACTAATTTGTAGGAGTACCAAACACCATAATTTGACCCTTCATATCTTCAATTTTTTTCTGCAGTGGAAGGAATACGACGCACTCTCAATGAATTAGGTGGACATGAAATCCATTGAGACGTGAAACATGGCCACATACTTAAAAAAGGCCACACACTTTCACATTATTCCGGAAGACATAGCAACACCACTTCACTTGTATAAGTTGGGGGTTAATTGGTAGAAGACTGCTGATTTGTCTTCAGGGATAAAGATAACTGTACAGAAGGATATGGTGGGCCTTATTTTGGCGCGAACCGTGTTGTGAATGAGGAGTAAGTTTCTTGTTGTTGTTGCATCTATTTATATGGACTGGAATTATCATAATTGCATCGTAGACACGGTATCTAATTGTTCAACATCACAACAGAATATGAAAAGATGCATTATGTTAGGGTTTAAGGTTTAGTGTTTAACAATGACGAGAAATACAAGACCAGACATGGTGTACCCGAATAAATTAGTCGGGCCCTAAACTCTAGAGGACAGAACTTTGACGAGAACTATGCGACTTGACATGGTATACCCGAATACGTTAGTCAGGCCCTAAACCCTAGAGTCTAGAACAATGGTTATAACTACACGACTCGACGTGGTGTACCCGAATACGTTAGTCGGGCCCAAAACCCACGAGGCTAAAATAATTTCAACAACTACGCGACTAGATATGGTGTACCCGATTACATCTGTCGGGCCATATACCATAGATTCATAAACATTCAGGATCCAATAATTATTCCTAAATTCGTCTTCTTGGCCTGTAACTAATCACTCTTAAATCTTTACTCCATTCACAATGCCACAACTCCATTCATCTTCAAGTCAAGATACTCCTACTAAGAATACAATGAAGTCTCTTTGTTCGCAACAGTCGATTTGTATGAGAATACATTCTTATCTCACGTAGTGCATCCAAAATAAATGATATTGACACACAGTTCATTATGACATTCTCCAACACCATTTATTTTTATATTAGTCAATATATATTAATTATTAGAATATTTTTATTTTAAAAATTAATCTGTTAACCCGAATAGTATCATGGTGATTACGACGACAATCGTGAATAACGTGACTACACGCGGTTAACTTGATTACAACATTCAGTCCCCGTACCATACTTTCTTAACTATCGATGACCTGTCCCCATACACGTAACCCGAATAGCTGAGTCATTATACACACGTCATGCGTCACAGGCGTGACTACGCGTGGTGAATCTGGATAAATCAGTTGGGCCCAATAGTCAAATAATGAATGACAATCTGGGTTCTTTTTTCCGTTAACATAAACCAGGATAATGTTGTCGTTCATTCCTCGGTGAATGCGGTAAACACGACTACACGCGGTGAACCCGACGCCCTTTGCGCTTACCCGCCATCTCCCCCATCGATTTGAGAATAAATACAAGGGAAGAAAACTACGATTGGTCGAGGTTCAGGATAGTTGGAGCACGAATGTCTCTTCTAGGATAACCACGATTGGTCAAGGTCGGGTCGATTGATGTGTTTGTTCCGACTGTGTTATACGGGATATTTAAGTATGGTATAATAAAACTCCCGACCACGAATAGGCGGTTTTAGAATGGATGAATTCCTGACCACGTCATGTAAATGAGTACAACCGAATCTTTTTTCTTAAGTCACAATATGAAAAATTGAAAATGAAAAATTGGACAAGGTACGATACGAACTGCAGTACTTCACTCTCATCATCCACTTGTAGTTTCGTTTTTCTTATCAACACGATCACTGTTACATGTCTCCACATAGTGTCCGAGGATATCACACTTCTAGCGGCGATTCTTGCGCTCCATTCTTACTTCGCCTCTGATTGAGAATGCGAAGAAATTGACCTTCCTCTCTTCTTGGCAGGAACCTCTGGGGTAAGAAAAAGGGGTGCATTGATGGGAACAACGTGGAGATGTATGCCGCGACATAGATCCTCATCATGTACCCTTGTGTAGTCCAGAGTCAGCGAGTTAAGACTGTGTGAACTCTTGTCGGATCCATTTGCTGCTACACAAAGTAACTTGGCGTGAATGTTCATCACGACTTCGGCCTCATTGATATTGAGCTGACGTGCAATCAGACCATTAGCTTTGGTCTCACCCATTGCCATATCAAATGTCACGAACTCATATCTTGGTGGGTGTTCGAGAAAGCGGCCGCCTAGCCGCCTAAGTGGCCCAACACAGAAAACCAGCCCGCTTTGGGCCCGTGCGGAATGACAATGCATTTTGACTAATAAAAGGGCAGCCCAGACTGACTGAACGGCCCAGAAAGACTGTAATGAAGCCTAGACGACCCTCACAGCCCATACTAATCCAAAAAAAAAATTAAAACTTTTTTAATGCGGATTGGGCTTTTGGCCCAATAATAAAACAAAATGGTTGCCCAAGCCCATTGGCTTTAGCAACCAAATTATACTTAAGGCCTGTATTGCGCAAAAGTATTGCTACTTCTTCTACTACTTCTTCTTATTTTTAGAATTTGTGGTGTTTTGCGCAAGTGCTTAAAAATAATTATTTAAAATTTTATTCTAATGATAAATAACAAATTTAACATCAAATTACTAAAATGATCTTGATCTATTTAATTAAAAGTATATTAGATAAGGTTAATTTGGTAATAAAAATATTTAAATTTAAATATTATTACAAAAATGTCATGTTTATTTTTAAGAAGGAAAAAAAGCATCTCATGAGGTGCTTATTTTTAAGAAGAGATAGATTGTAAAAAATAGCACAAGTACTATTACTTGTATTACGCAAAACACTCATTTTATTTTAAAAAATGCTTATAAGGATAATTAGAATCAAAATCATTTCGCGGGTAAACTTTCTTCAAGCAAAACTCCTACTCTTTAACTTCCTATTTATAGGGGAAGGATAAGGAATTTTGTTGTTTGAAACGCTATTGGGGATGACGGAAATATGTATTTTTTTTATTTTTGTTTTTGTATAAAGTTACTTTTCAAAAAAAACAATTCATTCGTTTTTCAAAAAAAACGATTTGGTTACTCAATTCAACCCAACCTGCTAACCCCGTTTCCACCTTTTCATCCCAGATACTGTTACAGGCCTTGCATTTGCATTCAAGGCAAGGGAAACTGCAACTGGTAGAAGTCAAGGTTAATGGATCAGAATGACACTGACAGTGGGAGGGAAATCGAAGTTCGTAGCTTGGCGGGTGAATCAGTACGAGTCGCGATCGAGCAAAACTGGACAATTGAAGACCTCAAGCATAGACTCAGACAATGTTTCTCGACGGCTTCTTCTTCTCCTAATTTCCACTTGTTTCACAAGGAAATTTATTGAAAACCCTCGTTTCTTCTGTCGCACAATATTCCATATTTTTGGGTAAATGCACAATATTCCATTATCTCGTATTTCTATTTATATTCTTGGTTTTGGATTGCAGGGTGTGAAGTTGAGCTCAATAACTAACTCATTGTATGGAGAGGGAGAATTTTTAGTTTTTGTTCCATTTTTGAAAAAGGGTAGGCAGCAGAGGGGTAGAGTTGAAGAATCTACGCCGGCTTGTGATGGGGCTTTGGAAACTGAATTAACTGACTCAGCTTGGTCTGACTTGATGCTAGATGTATCATCCTTCCGAGAAATGTCTGACCACGAAAAAGAAAGACAGGGTCGGTTGAAGTCCTTGATTATTGAAAATGAGAAAGTTCATAATAGGAGAAGCTCGACTAGGCTGCAGAAATCAAAGAAAGCATTTGGCAAAGACAAAGACAAAGCTGATTCCTGTGATGTCTTATTAAGCATATTGAGGACTTCATGTGATCATATGTTTGATGAACAAATTCTTAAAAAGTTACTTGAATTAATGGATTCCTCTTCTTGTTTGAGTGATCCAGATACAGGTTCTTGTATTATGAGTGAAGCGAGTAATTTATCGGACAAAGAATCAAATCCTTGTGAGAGTAGTTTATGCGGTTGTCCAGTCGTGGTTAAGGACATAATGAGGACGTTTTCTTTCATAAATGTCTATTCCGCATGCCTTCAGCTTTGGAAGAAAAGGGTTACATTCAGTGCCCTCAAGGTTGTAATGGATAAACTAACTAAATTGTGCTTGGATTCTAGCTTAATGGATTTGGAACTTCTCTCTGAATTTTGTCCTCAGGTACTTCATTTGATTGCAGAAATTATACCGGTCTTTCCATAGACTTATGTAATTTTATGTTCGTGAAGGATTATGTTCCTCTCAGGTAATACGTATTGCTGACGATGAGCTAGAGGTGGCAAAATCATCGGATATCCTTGTTATAATCAAATGTTCTCCAGGAAAATATGTTGAGGAAGAAGATCAGTTAAGTACAGGTACCTTCTAAATAACAAAGCTCAGGTTATTTCTCTCATATTATTGACACTATTAATCTTCACACTTCTTTGAAGCTGTTAAAATATTACCTAGGTCTAAGGTCAAGAGTTCGATGAGGAAAAGAGAGATTTTGTTGAGAGCTATGCTTTTGAAAGTGGTGAAGTGCCTAATGGTACATTAATGCTATACTTGTACTTTCCAATTTGCTCTGCTACTTCTTTTCCTGTGCTATTTTTATCACTTTAATCTCACTGTGAAAGGCTTGGTAGTACTTGGTGTCTTCAACTAGTTCTGCAGTCCAAGGAAATCCTACCCCACGTCGAATCAGTTATTCTTTAAATTTGATGCTCGTCCAACTATCTTTGATACCACTTCCAAGTACTATAATCAGTCTAGAAGCCTATAAAATTATCCCAAAAAAAGTCTGGAAGCCTATAAGGGTATAGTTGCAAATCAGATTAATGAGCAGGTGTTTATGATGCCTGGCTTCCTCTGATATCGAGATGCTAGAAAATGTTCAGATAATTTGATTGCTTCCTTTGCTGCCATGAGTCTCCATTTTCGGAACTGAGTTACTGTTTTTTTCTGGCAACATTCATTTGAAAATATGAACTATAGATAAGGCCATTTAAAAAATATATTAATCAGTTTAAGTTTCATGGTCTCCAAGCGTAGAGGCATATTAGTTTTTTTGCAATGATTGAAATTTATAATTGTAAATTCAGGTTCAAAATGAAGCAGATTGGATCAAGTTTCTTTCCTTTGCTGATCTTCTGGTTTTCGTGAAGAAAGCTGATACTAATGCTGAAACTGAAGTCAAACAGGGAAGAATATACCCTGCTGCTGCAAGTTCTAAGTCATATGTACAGTGTCGTGTAAGTTACTCTTTACTGATTTCTCAGTGGCAGACTTTTCTAAATTTAGAAAGCTTATGATGCGGCCATGAATTATTTATTGCTTAGTTCACGTGTGCTATACTCGTGTGTGCTTTTGTCCAAGTTCGTTGACACATTTGATATATGTCGTTTAAAAATTTTGATGCATGTGATTTTGTTTAGAATTTTTCAAGTGTTTCCTTACTCGTAAATATAGTGGCATATACTGGGCTGAGAAAACAGTTCATAAAATAGAAAAGGTATCGCTTGTGCCCTTATAATGAAACCTTTACCATTATTATTCCATCAAAGCATTTGGAGATTTTGCTGTACCAACTGGGACAAGGGCATAGTTGTGGGTAACCAGGATTATTCTTTATTATCCTTCCTTTTTCGGAAGATCCTTGTTGACATTCTTTGGAGTTCAGAACTAAGTCTTTGTGCAATCGAAGGACTACAAAAACAATGTCAGTTTATTATCTATTATTGGTTTCGAAAATTTTCAAATATTCTTCTGTGCAATGGTTGTGTTGTGGTACTGTTAAGTCAGCCCCTAAATGTTGGCATTTCTTGGCTTGCAGGAGACCAAGGTATTAACACCAGAGGAAATGGTCTGTCATCTACAAAGAGGTCTAGGATCTCGAGGACAGGTTTCATACTATTACTCTGTTTTCTTGGATGAAAAAAATTTGACGGGACTTATATGAATTATGATGTTAAAGACTGTCTAAGTGGCAAACTTTGACTATTGATGTTTCTGTGCTACAGGTGGTTCACATTGAAGAGATCAGTCCCCGAAATGCCCATTATGTTGAGATCCCTCATTGGCTCTCAGCAGAAGTTAAGTCTGCCCTCAACTGTGTCGGGATTAATAGATTGTATAGCCACCAGGTTAGAATGTTTTTTTCGGACAAATCTATCAGTTACATTCATCTCTCATCATGTTGGGAGTAATATTATGTAGGCTGAATCAATTCAAGCCTCCCTTGGTGGTAAAAATGTTGTTGTGGCGACCATGACATCTAGTGGGAAATCCCTTTGCTATAATATTCCAGTTCTAGAAGTGTTATCAAATGATCTGATGGCGTGCGCTCTCTATCTCTTCCCCACGAAGGTCTGCACCCTTTATTTGACATTTCTTCAATGGATGGCTTAATTTAATGATTAAGACACCATTATTTGAGTTCCTCGTGTATGTGTATGGTTTCAATAAGACTCAACATACAAACAGGCACTAGCTCAGGATCAACTGAGAGGCTTATCGGCTCTTACCCAGGAGCTTGATAAGAGCCTTAATATTGGGATATATGACGGTGATACTTCTCAGGAAGATAGATTATGGCTGTGTGATAATGCCCGCCTGGTGATTTGAAAATTATCTTTGCCTTGATAAATGGATTGCTTGATATCTATGATTTTTCATTTTAACTTTCGTCCTTTAACCTGCAGTTGATTACAAATCCCGATATGCTACATGTATCAATCTTGCCATTCCATGGGCAGTTTAGGCGAATTTTGTCCAATCTTAGGTGATCGTTTCCTATTAATATTTTTCTAACATTTCGGGTCAAATTTTCAGTTCAATAATCTATGCATTTTGGGTTTGGCGCTTAATTCAATATTTGGGTTGTTTATTCCATAGTTATCAAAATCCTACGATTCACGATTCGAATCCTACGATTCGATCCAATTCTATGGCTAAACGATTCAAATCTTAGATGTGAATCCTTTATGCCCATCAATTGTCTGAATCTTACGATTCAGGTACGATTTGGGACTTAAATCTTACGATTTACGATTCAAAAATCAATATTAAACTTAAATAATTATTTATTTATAATATTATAATATTTATTTCTAATATTTTTATTACAAAATATTTATTTTAGTATATTTTAAACTATTACTGAATCTTTACGATTCACGATTCGATTCGCTTTACGATTCAAAAATTGATCATTACGATTCACGATTCGAATCCCAATTTGACAACTATGCTTGAGACTGCTCACTCCGATTCAATGTTAGAAAACAGACCCAAGCATAATCTGGGCTCGCTTGCATGTGCACGTGTATGAGACTTAAATTGTAAGATGCCGTCTACTCTCATTAAAACCTTTACCGCAAGCTAATTAATTATGCCACCACATTACTATTTAACCAAAAATGATACATCCCACCACTCACATATGGTGTCCCACATGTAAGAGTGTGAGACTCACCCAAGTATTTTGTGAGTAGGTCTTGTGTGGTCATAGGGCTGAAAAAGTGGTGGTACACATATGCTCTCGTTTGATATTTGTTTGTGAAATAGGTAGGAGACATTTCAACAATCATGCCTTTTCCGTACTCTGTTATTAGCTTGTGTTTTGACTGCACTTTGATAAGTTGTTTTACTTCAATCTTTACCATCCTCATATGGATGATAATGTCATTATCTAATTGGCACCTGTGGCCAACCGTTGAGGTCCTTCGGATTGCATGATTGGAAAGGATAAGTTAAGCATTCTGTTCTTAGTTTTTGTTGTTCCGAGCAATTTTTCTATGTACGATGCGGCATCCTTACATTTTTGTTTGATAGTGTAATGGTTGAAACTAAATTTAGCTGGATTGGTGTTTTGAAGCTCCGGCGTGGCAATGATGCCATCTCTTGATTCATTTTGATACCCTTATTCATATTACTGAAAGAATGGTCAAGTTATTCATACCAGTGAAATTGCCGTTGAGTCATTATGAAAATAAAACTGAGCAAGTCTTTTGAGTTTGACTGGGAGAAGAGAAAAAACCGTAAACATCATTTCTTGCTCGTTTATGGCACACTCTTACTGAGCAAGGATGGTTGCACACTCTTACACAGCAAGGATGGTTTCTTGGACGTGGAATCATATTTTTACTGCCAAATCCTTCAGTTCAGTTCCAATTTAGGGCTGGCAAAGTTTGTAATAGAAACAGAATCAGCATTACTTAACGCTTGATATTCCACCTTTCCATACTATTCTATGAGAAAACTTCATTTGCATTTCTATACCACCTTTCCATACTATTCTATGAGTCATGCATGCTCCCGGATAGTGATTAAATTTCTGCCGTTGCACCAATAATTTTCATAAAGTTTTTAACTCTGTACTTATATGAATGGTCTTCATGATTGAAGGGATGCGTGCTTGATTGCCGAAGTATGTCCCTGTCAACTTGAGTGATATAGCAGATGCAGGGTTCAAGGATGGAGAAGAGATATCCATCCGGTAGAGAAAGGAAACTTCCTCTCAAGGTAAACAGTTGGATCATATGCTCTTCATTCATTCACCTACTACAGTCACATGGATGACGATTTTGTTTTTATTCATAACATCATATTCATCTATCGCCACACAATTTCCTTATTGAATATAAATCCTGTTCCGGTGAGTGCAACCAATCCTCTGTTTCTTTAGAAACTTGTTTCTCAGATCTTGGGAGATGGAGAAGTGAACGTGAAGCTCAACTTCAAGACCCGTGCATTCTCGGCATCATCCAAAGCAAAGCTCCAAGAATCAGGCTGTTCCGTGGCAGTTCTCCCGGGTCGAAAGAAGTGTGTGAAGCCCTCAGTGTTCAAGAACCTTGCCAGGGCTGACGATGCATATTTTGCAAAGAAGAGGGCCGGTGCATCTGAATCAGCCAGCAATACCTCTACTTAAAAACTCAAATTTCTATCCACAACATCTGATTGCTGCCTAACATGAAAGAGGAGATGTAAAGCTGTTGATGGAATTTTTCCCACTTGTTATATTTTTGAACTTAAATCTCAACCTAAATGTACCTACCGAGTGTCCTTTTGGCTAAGGTAATTGCATTGTACTTTGGCACCCTATATCACAAGGCATTGAACCATTTCTGGAAATCAAAAAATCCCATTGAAGATCCTCGAGCTCATTGTCATCATCCAAACAGAGCATATTTTACAAAGTGATTCTCGCAACTTTTGCTGCTATCAACGGACAACGTGTATTTTCATACTCCCATTGAAAGAGTACCATATCCTCCTGTCTGATTCTTCCATAAGCTGCCAAAAACTTTTGATCTGCCAAAAACCTTGCACCAAAGTGTGTACAAGGAATGAAATGGATCCTTTTGGTCAGATTGAAGATCCCACCCCACCCCACCCCCAAAAAAGAAAAAAAAAACAAAAAAAAACATGTAATAAATTGGTTATATACGTCCTTAATGGTGGTGTTAACATTATGAGTCAAGTTGTAGCTTCTCTTGCAAAATAATAACATCGGGGTCCATTGAGCAAGTACTGAGCTTTAATTCATAAATGTCAAATATTTTTTTGGGTTAGTCGAAAAAAGTAATGTTATGAGAAATCGTTTTTTGAAAAGTAATCTTTTAAAAAAAATTGCAAATGTAACCTCTATCTTTAAAAATAAATCAAAAATCGAATATATTTAAGCTTAGCATAATACTAAACTTCCAATTAACGTAATAACACCCATTCCCGCCATTCCCAACCACCGTTATGGTTTTTCGGTTGTCGAAAAATACAGATCAACATTTTTCTTCTATTCTTCCCCATTCTAGGCTCAATTTTTCCGGAAACACATTCAAAGAGATCGAGAGAGACAGATAGACCAAGAGCATCAACAGACGCAACTTGAATAGGGTGAATCTAATTCGTGTTCTATTTTTGAAGGTACATTTGATTCTGAATTCTAGCTGATTTATGGATAGGATTATTTAGTTATCGGTATGAGTCATGCATTTTGGTATGAGAATTTCAATTCGGTGTGGGTCATGCATACATCCCCATGTCGTTCCCATCAATGCACTTTTTCCTCCCCAAAATTTCATGACAAGAAGAGAGGAACACAAATTTCTCCTCATTCGACATCGGAAGGCGAAGATACAATGAAGTGCAAGAATTGCTGCCGGAAGTGCATTGTTCTCGGACACTATACGAAGACATGCAACAGCTGACGTATCCAAATTTTGATCACACAAGCTATAATGGATTAAATACCTATATTCAGGCTGTAGTGCTCATCCTATTTTCTTCCTCCTGCCCTATTTGGTGTGATACATATGGAGGCTGATCCTGGTTGGAGGATAGAACGGGGGACATTGAATATACCTCGCTGATTGAATGTTGCTAAAACCAGGATTAACGGTGTCTGCTTCGGCATCTGACCTGATTCCCAAGAGAATCTCTTGCTGGTAAACTGTGAAGCCACTCCCTGGCTTTATCTCTCAAAAAGAAGGGAATAAGCCTCAATCTTATTGCCTCTTGATCAACACCATTGTACTTGAAGGTGTCACAGATCTCCAAAAATGTCTCTATATGAGAATTCGGATTACAGCTTTCACTCCCTCCTAAAGTAGAATGTCCTTGCAACAACTGAATAGTTTGAGGCATGAGTTCAAAGTTATTAACTCGAATCACTGGCCTCCTTATAGATGGTGTGGTTTCACCAGCTGCAGGCAAAGCAAATCCTTCCATAGGAAGATCATCATCATGAGGAATGACATCTAGTCCTCGTTCATCCATTACTCCAAGTGATATATGTGTTTGAGCAGCAACAAAAACTCTTCTTACAGCCCTCAAGTCTCTCTCAAATCTCTGAACTTCAGTGTTATGAGCCTCAGCAGCAGCCAAATTCATAAAAATCCCGAAAAACCAGAAACAACACACTTATCAAAAATAAAGAAAATAAACAAGCCAAGTTAGCTTTTATCTTGAAACTAATGGTGTTTTCTAACTATTACTCCCCGACAATGGCGCCAAAAACTTGATACGACAAAACTGTGCAAGTGTACACAGGTCAGATGCAAGTTAAACCGTGGTGAGCACGGGTCATTTCCACAGAGAGCAAAGGAGAAATCCACTAGTAACTACAAAAAGAACACTAATTGGCAAGAATAAAATATGTCGTTGAGTACTATATTAATTAACTTCTAAATTGGTCATAATCAAATCTAAACTGTCATGTGACGTTAAGAACAACTAGAGAATGCGATTTAAGAGCTAAAAATGACAGAAATAGAACACTAGAGCAAGTTCCAATAGAAAACAGAATGGGAGACAACTTCTAAGGCAAGGAGTGTTGCCTCTTACCTAGTTAGTCATCTAGTTTCATGAATATATTTCATTACCTACACATCTATGACCACAGGATTATGTAGAAGCAATCCCTGCTACGGGTAGAGCCCCTTCTTCCTAAGAAGGTTGGACGGGTACTGACGTTCCACACCTAGACCTTAGGTGAACATGAAACATAAATATTCTATCCCTTCTAGTGTGGCTTGAGCCTTCTAGGTACTCTCGTACTAGAAAAACTCAAGTGAATGCTGAATTTAACTACCTAATACATGCCCTTTTGTGGCTATGCACTGGCTTAGCATAACTCCCGAGTTTTGGCCGAAACAAAGAAGCAAAAATAAAGAACTTCACAAAACAAGGAAAGAAACTAAAGTAAGGGACTCATCCATTGCCTTAGAGATAAGAGTTTAGCTCATGCTTCAATAAAGTGCAGCAAAAGCTCAAATCCATGGCCAGAATCAGCAAAACGTCAGCCTGCAAGCTTCAAGGACCAGTTTCTGGTTTTCTCTCCCAAATACCCCTGTTCGTTGCCTCTGATCGATGATATCTGTGAATGAGAAATGTGGAGGACTTCTAGGGCAAGAGATCTGTGAAGTTATAGGACAATCCACCAAGCCGTTTGAGAGATACAAGGGAAACAAGGGACATTTCGGACATTGCAGTCTCATTAAACCCAAAATGGTCATTTGGCTTCTAATCCTATCAGAAAGGCCTCTTTTGTGTATGATGTATAAAGATGAATCGTAGAGGAATCCTTGTACGTCAATATGGTTAAAGGACAGAATCACCCTCACAGCCGTTTGTGAGATCTCTTCCATAAAAGTGTCTGCAGTGACATTTCGTCTTCATTTTACCAAGAATGGTAAAATCCACTAGAAATTGGTCTTGGCTACTTCTCTTGCCTTCCTTGTAACATAAGACTTGTAGAGGACTCGTTGAACTAGCTCCTGGTGAAATTACAGCCTCATACCTGTTGTGGTTGAAGAGATATGACCGTTTGAAGGAAATGGCAGTCACTTCCAAATGGCCAAGACTTGTCTCCTCCGCCCATG
>JAOYMZ010005607.1:0-23101 GCA_025802335.1 Pinguicula primuliflora | reverse complement strand
GCATCGAGGTTATCCAGACTGAACTTATCGGGCCATGTCGGGTCATGGTGTTCAGCGATTACAAAGTCAAAGGCAGCAGTCGCTGCGACAAGGTCGTCGAGTGCAGTGTCGAGGGCTGGATCGGATGAAAAATCGCCCGATTTGGCAATGTTGTTGCACAGGGCGATGAGGCATGCCGCTTCGGAGGCGAAGACGGTTACAAAAGTGATGATGGCATGGAAGTCGGTGAATGAGACAACAATAAGGTCGGAGGCGATCACGACAAGGGCGGTAACTGAATCGGCTAAGGCTGCGACGGCAGCACCCATGATTTAAACTTTTAACATTTGCGTGGAGGTTATTTGTCCAATTATTCCATCAAATTAGCCCACCCATATCAAATCATAGCGATTTGGAGGGTAGTACAGAAAAATTGGGTATCGAATTTAGGTACTCTGCCATTTTAGCTGCATTTTGGTCATTGAAATAAAAAAGTAAGGTCGGTTTTGAAATCCCTGCATCGAAACGATACCAGAACCAGTTATGAATTTTGGTTTTGGCGGCTTTGCCACAAAAAAAACAAAAATTCAATTAAATAAGCATTTTTAGAGCAACAAATTTAAACCTAACCTTAAACGATGTACACAATGACCAAAATAAAAGTTTAGGCTCGGTTCCGACACTGTTTCAATGAGAAAATTATAGAACCGGTCTTTAGGCCAGTCCAACCGGTCTATCGGTACTGGTCTGCCGTAGGACCGGTACCGGTTATTGTCTGGTACCCATTTTGGATACCGAAACTGGACCGGTATCGGGCCAGTTCCGGGAGGTTATATACCGATACCGATATCGGAGTCATACCTGTACCGGTTCCGACAGTATGCCCACATTTTTGCCAAACTTTGGCAAACTTTGGCAGTGTGTCCATGTAACCCTGTTACGATATCAAGATTATCAACGAACGAATCAACGAAAGTTACAGTACGATATCAACATGAATTACACATTCACACTAAAAGTTTTGCCCTGTTACGATATCGATGAATGAATTAACATCATCATATGACCAATAATCTAACAACGAATCAACGAAAGTTACGATATGAATCACAAGTCCACACCACAAGTTCAACATCAGTCATCAACCATAGTTCATAACTTCATAATACAACCATAGTTCATAATACAACTTCATCCGTAATGCTTCATCCGATTCTAATTTCGTTCAGAAAACTCATCAAATCTTCCAAGAACTCTACATAAAGAATAAAATATATGTCAACACGAATCAAGATATTAGTGATTAGGCTATGAAACATAAGAATCGATGATTTATATTTATAATATATTCTGAAATATATATTACCTTCATATATAGTGATAGCGGTAGGATCTTCTGTCCCTGCGTCATCTTTCAAAACACTGTCCTCCTCCGGGTAAAGTACTGAGAACTCATATCAGAAATGGAAGGAGCTCTAAGATCGGTAATAGCAGCATCTTTCATCCAACTTTGGGCACAAATGAGTGCTTCAGTTGTACCGGTTCCTAAAGAACTCCTAAAACTACTCAATACTCGTCCTCCAGTGCTGAAAGCTGACTCCGATGGAACAGTGGTTATTGGAATTGCAAGCACATCCCGAGCAATCTGACTTAGGACAGGATACTTAAATGTATTGCTTCTCCACCACGCTAAGATGTCAAAATCTTCTTCTTCAACTTCATCATCTACAAGTGGTTCTGCCAAGTATCTTTCCAGTTCCATAGTATTTTCTTGCCCAATCTCCTGTTGCACTTGTCGACGGAATTTTTTACTAAGTCCTGCGGAACTGGAGCCTGAAGACGAAGCACCACTAGTAGTAGGAACCCTAAAGACTGGCTGAGCTCTACCTTGTCCTTGATCATACAAAGAGCGGTACTCGTCAAAAATCTCAGTCACTAATTGCCTCACAATGTTGAATGCAATCCCAGCCTTCTTCTTATCTATGATTAAATGAATGTCACCATTTAAATACCAATCATCAATGAGCAATGAAATAAATCAATGATCATACCTCCAGCCAGTGAAGTATCAAACCAAAATTAGAACCATCGAAGCTTGCCCCTTGGGTCTAGGATAGTGGCCATAAACAAAAACTTATTCAGTTTATGTTTGTGCTCCTCATCGACACTCGTCAACTCATCCCAGTACTTGGTGTACTTTGATTTTATCTTCACAGCCATGTTCGCCAAATCGTCATCATCACTCGCAGCAGCTTCATCCAACTCCTCTTCTATTCTCATCAACTCTTGAAACAATTTATGCGCAGTAGGTGTTGCAGAAGCAGAGAATGTATGAGTGACATCATAGAACAATTTGAAAAATGGCAAAAACTCTTAATCTGCAAATAATTATAAAGTTATTAGCAAAAGATATTAACAATAAGACATGCTTGGTGAATAGCATCATACCTGGACCCAATCTTCTTCAGTCAGAGGCCCCAAATTCCCTCTTGCATCATCAAGCAAATAAGTGTAACACGCATGATCCTGAACCATGTTTTCAAAGACAATAATGTACTTCACAGCAGATTTCAGTATAACATAAGTAGAGTTCCATCTCGTAGGAATGTCTAACTGAAGAAAACCTTTTTTCTCAAGCTTCCTCATCACTACATGATGATTGAACAGATTCTCTTGTTGAGGAGAAGAACTTGCAATACTTCACAATATTTCTCACACGAGAGATAACACCACTATGGTCTGTCAAACCATCTTGAACAACCAAGTTCAAGATGTGAGCACAATACCTCATGTGCAAATTCTCGTGCCGCTTAATTATCTGCCCCCAAACTTCACCATACAATGTAATCTGACGCCTCCTCAATGTTTCCAAAGCAACATCATTGTTGGTGGCATTGTCAACAGTGATGGTCAATAACTTCTTAATATCCCAACTATCCACCAAACCTTCTATCTCCCCACAAATCGAAGCACCCTTATAGTCGCTAATTTTCCTAAAACCCAAGATCTTTCTCTCCAAAGACCACTTCTCATCTATCCAATGCCCTCTGATCATCATATATGTCAAATTCTGCCTTGAAGTCCATGTGCCTGTCGTCAAACAGACACGAGGACTAGCAGCAAACAACTTTTCCTTCAACTTCAGTTTCTTCTCATAATACATACCCATGCAATCTCTCTGGCACGTCTGTCTAGAGATCATCTTAAAACGAGGATCCACATCTTTGATAATCAAAGCAAAACCAATCTTGTTAACATGGTTGAAAGGCAAATCAAATATAACATGCCTCACGATCTTCCTTCTCCACACTTTCTTATCAAACCTGTAAAATTAATAAACAAACAATAAATAACTCCATATCAATTATAAATATACATTAATGAATATTTAACTATTTTTACTTCTGTATGGTCAATGTCCCAACATCACTACAGTTCGGCGCACTAGCATCGAAAGAAAGCATCGCCTGTCTTCCTAATCCTGCTGCTTGTGCTAGCGCCACCTTCCTTTTCTGACAGCCTTTGTAGTGTTTGATCATAGTCCCCGTCCCGTAAACATTGGTTTCAAAATTTACCGGCTTCCCACAAAAATTACATTTCGCCTTCGGCTTCAGCGGATCCACAGGTGGGATTACCTCTGTAAAATATGTCCAATAAGGGTTAGTTCTCGTTCTCGTTCTCTTTTTGGGTTCAGGTTCATCCTCTACCGTTCGAAGCTCTTCCTCCTCAATCGGATTTGAGGAGGTATCAATATTTGTATCTACAGGGTCGGACATCCTGTATAAATAAAAATCAAATTTAATCATTAGTAAATATTAAAGGCTTAGAGCAATAAAAACCAGATTCCTAATTCAAGAATATCTTTAAACAATCAGATTCCTAATTCAAGACCCTCTGTAAAAAATTGCATAGACATGACCCATGAATATAACAAGATAGACATTTTCCATTCAAGAATAGACATCCCCATTTCAGCAATACTAAAGTTAAGGATCCGTCTTATAAAATGCTTGAACGATACAAAAAATTCACAAAAGACAAAACTAAAGTTAAGGATCCGTCTTATAAAATGCTTGAACGATCCCTGTTTTGGTATTTGCAAGAACCCCGAAAAGCTGTACTTCATGGGATGGCTATCATTTAACAGAAACTATGTATAGGGTAATAGCAAAATGATTCCGTCAGTAACTTCTTAGATGATCAAATAACAGTGAAAACTGAAATGAGCAAGCAAACACAATAATAACAAACCAAATGGAAACAAAGATCTAAAAAGCAACATAAGATGCACCAATATCCATAACAATCCCTAAATTGAACTTTAAAAGCCCTAAATCGAAAAAACCCTAAATTCGAAACGAAACTCAACATAATTCACAATTATTCATCTTCAGTACAGGAAGTCAGGAAACTCAACATAATTCGCAGAATGCACATGACATAGGTACGGAATTGGCGAAAAACCCTAAATCGATAAGCCCTAATTCATTCATTACCTACGGAATTGGCGACGTTGCGAAGGTCAGAGGATGGAGATGTGTACGGAATTGGCCTCGCCGCTGGTGAGGAGTGTTGTTTTCCAGAGCCTGGGAGTCGGAGACGCGAGCGAGTGAGGGGCAGGGGCAGAGTTCGAGTTCGAGACTCTCAGAGAAGAGAATGATAGAGAGAGACAAGTGAAATAAAACGAAACGATAGAGGATAGACCAAATAAAACGACCGGTTCTAACCGGGTATCGGGTACCGGTACCCGGTTTCATGGTACCGGTACCGGTAACATAACCGGTACTTGCCATGCGTACCGGTACCGGTAACAGCACCCGACCGGTACTGTTAGTTGGCACCGGTCCCGGTCCCGGTCTCGATCGTACCGGTACCGCCGGAAAGATTTGGACAGGCCTACATAAAATTATTGTACCAATCCAACACAAAATTACAATTTTTATAAATAACATTGATTTTTTTTTTAAAATAACATTGATTTCAACAGGTTAAATCAAATATATTTATTTATATATAAAAACAGAATATATAGAGAAATAAATAGAGCTCATTTGGTTGTCGGATTGGGCTGAAAAAGATTACTGCCGGGCCAACATAAGCATATCAGGAAATTTGCTGGCAAAAACTCCGCCGGTTTGATCCGCCGCCGTGGATTCATAAAGGCATCCCCTGTTGCAGTGGCCTCACCGAATTCTGATGAGCTCATGGATTCTGGAAACAATTTTGGGGATTGTGATTTGGAGTATGAGGCAATTGAAGGGGAGGTTGACGAAGAAATAGAAGTGGAAATTGATGAAGAAGACGAGGAAGATGGTGGCGGCGGTATGGGAGCTGGGGTAAATTCAGTCCTGGTTGAAGATGCAGGCTTCGAAAAGGGAACTGAGTTGAATTTCGTTCTGCTGAAAGATACCGGTTTCGAAAAGGGGCTGAATTCCTATTTGGTGGAAGATGCCGGTGTTGACGAAACGGAAAGGGGAGGACATTCAGCTCCTGTGGAAGATGCCATAATCCACAAAGAAGCGGCAACACCTTCAGCTTCTGCGGGAAATGTCGACGGGGACAAGGAACGCGGTAAACATTCTGCAGCATCATAACCAAAATAATGTCTTTTCATGGATTCATGGCTGCTTATATTTTTGTATCATACCTGTTTTAAATTTTTAATGCGATATAGTTTGATGAAATAGTTATAGGCAAGTGAATTCATGAGATGGATTCGTTTGTGTTCAATATTGTTCCGTGGGTCTACTATTCTGTTTCATAAGGATTTGTTCATTTTTGGGAAAACATGTTTTTCCTCCCTCTTTAATGGAGGAATTTGCTGTACTTGGCATTGTTATGTGCTCCTAACAGGTTTCACGTAAACAGAACTTGTATCCTGACAAACTCTTAAGTTACCGTGTCAGGAGCTCTTATCTCTACATTCTTGTTAAAAGATACTACTCCGATATGATATTATTATTTTGAGTAATGTTGCGGTGTACAGCTAAAAGTACAACCTATATTTGTCATCACCCGTCGTCAAAATTGATTGCACCATTGGAAAGACCATGCGTAAAAGATTAAAAACCTCATGTTTTGGTACGGTCCCGGCGACGGGAATTCCTAAAACCCTATTAAGGACTACTTAACCAAAGGGGAAAAGGTTTTAGAAATTTCCGGCGATGAAGTCGTCGGAATAGCATTAGAACATAGGGCTTTTGATCTCCTATGCATGGTCTTTCCAATGGTGCAATCAATTTTGGCGACGGGTGGTGGCAAATATGGATTGTACTTTTAGCTGTACCTATGAAAATTCCTGTTATTATTGTTCTTTTTTTAGTTCATTCACTTGTATTCATGCTTTGATGTACGATGTTATGAGGCGCATATTTGCAATTGTCTATTCATTCTCCGCCAAATACATACTATTGAAAAGCATTAAGGGGATGCTTTCAGAAATAAATTATGTAAAGACACGGAGTTGAATTTCCTTATGCTGTATGCTGAGCATACTATTGAATTGAACATATCACCATTCAGAATGAAAATTTTATGTTTTATGTTTAACAATTCTATGGGAAATAGCTTTTGTCTTTACCTCACATATCTCAGAGAACTCACACCACTTGGAGAACTATTACGTAGGCTCTGAGAAATTCAGAAAACTCCAATACCGATTGGGAGGCAGATAAATGTACAATTTCTATGTTCCCTCATTCACTCCCGTTATTTCTCTCCATGATATAGGTACTCAATCCTTGGAGCTTGGGAGTTTTCAAGAACTAAAACCATCAGATACCGGGTCTCAACAAATCACTGATTCAAATCTGGCCATGCCCTCAATAAATAGCAATCTCAGTAACGACCAAACTACTTTCTGTAGTCAGGGAGAAGAATTGCATGTTAATGGTGATTGTTATGATATTCTAAATACTGCCTCGTTTATGTTTCCTTAAGGCGAGATCTGGGAAGTTTCTGTTGTTAACCTTACCATGTCCGTTGGGTTTTTTTTTACATTTATAGTTATGGTCCTTGCAGGGGAAAAGAACAAGGAAGATAATGGCCCAGTAGATTTTCTTGGTGGATGTAAAGATTGGACTCAAATGGAAATATATCGTTCTATTGAAAATGTTAATCTCATACCGACAGAGGATGATTCTTCCAAGGCAAAGCGTAATGATGTTTTATCTACTATGTCAGTAACGAATCACATGGCGCCAGAAGTGGGTGTCACACAAAGGCAACCAAGGTTAAAATTCTGTTATGCTTGCACAGCTGGAATGTGATGAAAGTGATTTTTTTTACAACAATTTCCAGCTTTCCCTTCTGGTGTAAAACCTATTGATGCCTAGGTTTCTCAGGTTACCTGGTCATCCGCTAAGGTTGAGGGAATCTTCCTCCGGTCCTGAACATGATGTAGCTAACAAAAAATCGAAGACTATTTGTCGATATCATGCAAGAGGTTGGTGCATGAATGGAAATTCTTGTAGATTCCTTCATGTAAAGGAAGGATTAGATGCTAAAGTGAAAACTGAACTCCTAAAAGAAGGTAACTGAAACATTTACCGTAGTTGCCAACTAATTTTCTATACTTTTTGTTTACTACACCTAGTTGAAAGGTCAACGATTTTGACTTTTTCCTGTAATAGCTTCTCCAGGGGTGTGTCTGCCACCACAACAAAGTAGGGGAAATTCAAGATTTATTAGTCACACGGAGCATTTGGGATCCTGTAATGTGTTTGGAGCCACTCCCTTACAAATTGTTCAAGGGGGGAGGTTCAGAGACGGTTACTCTACTGTTTCGTCTTTAACAGGAGGGTATATCGAGAGGGACACCACATACCATGGAAATTTCGCCAGTTGCTCCAATGCATCGCGTGACCATCATATTGGCACTGGAATGTCTCATATTGGATCGGAATCGGATGGTAGTGATATGGTGTGCAGTGATGACGGACAGGCAGACAATTCAAAGTCTAGCCAGTCTTTGCCGTTTGGTTTCACCTCTTGGAGCACCTATGCACATGCTGCCCAGAACATTATGGGGAACACTGTTAAGCACCATCCCTCCTTGGGATCTTCGTTCCAGCCTAATATTTCGTTACATTCTAGTGCTGAATTAGGAAATCCATCACAGAACCATTTTGTTGCAGATAGGGGGATGATAAGCCATAAATCTAAGTTCTCTTCTTATGCTTGGGAGTCATCCATACCTTTCCGACCATCACATGCTATAACTCGCAAGTTGTTGGTGAAAGAACTGCCGCATGAACCCACATGGAATGTCACTGGTAAAAAAAGACAGAGAGAGAGTAAGGTAAAAGATTCATTTTCTGATCAAGGATCATCTGTGAAAGATTTCAATGTGAGGTCAGACTGTTCGCCAGGCGAGGAGAAACTTCAGAACCCTGTTCAAGTTGGGGATACCGTGGAAGCCCATGTCTTGAGCTCCAGTAATGACAATTGTTTGAAAGTTGAGCATTCAAACAACGCGAAAGAAGTAAAAATTGATAGATCTGATGATAAGGATGGAGCTGATATTGATATCAGAAGAGATGATCTTTCGAAAAATGAGTCGAAACCTCTGAGATATCTCCAAACTGCACTCATTGAATATGTGAAAGAATTAGTGAAACCAACTTGGCGACAAGGCCTAATGAGCAAGGATGCTCATAAGCTTATAGTAAAGAAGTCCGTTGATAAGGTTCTCAGCACATTACAACCACATCAAATTCCTGGCACCAGTGAATCAGTTGATTTGTATCTTTCGTCATCACACACCAAACTTGCGGAGTTAGTTGAAGTTAGTCACTTTACTTTGTGTCGATAATCTGAAAACAAATGACCGCATTTTATATGGTGTTGTTTGATGCCTGTTCATTAATTTTGCAGGCTTATATTGATATTTATGGGAAGACATGAGATTTTTGAACTGTTGGTGCCCATGCGAATTTTATATCCACTTTATGGAAAAGTTTTGAATCCTTCTCAGGCCTTCTGATTCGAGTAGCTGGCCGGAACGAAATGTTTTCTTCCGAGGGTTCCATTTATCATGATCGAAGCTCTATCTCAGAAAATGGATATCTCTGTCGTGGCTTCTGGAGCAAAATGTTGTATAATGCTCCAAGGGATCATAGGTAATTAATTATGTTTTATCACCGCATGTGCATTTTATCATACTAGTTTTTAGGTTACTAGGAGGTTGGCTTGGTGTTTGTTCTTGTAGATCACTTTCGATTATTGATTTTGTCTCTGTGGTATTATGGTGCTCTTTCTTTCTGTCTTTCACCTTTAATTCTTCATCTACTGAAGAATTTTTAATAAGACTACCCGTTTTGTTGGGATAATCTGTGGGATGCATTGAGTTTCATATAATTTATTTGCCTACCCCGAAGGGCTGGTTTGGAATGGAGTTCTTACTTTTCAGTTTCCACAAACTTAGGATGCCTAATACTTTATATTTCCAAGCTAATGAGTTGATAAGCAAGATTAATGCATAAGGATCAACGTGCTTAAGCAATCTGTATCAAATTTGCTTTAACTCTCTTATATGCTATTAAAATAGTCTTTTGGTATGTTATGCTTGTCTATATAAAGGTCCTTGTAATCCTCTTAGTTGTTAGCTATTAGCAATGGTTTATACAAAAGTAGTCTTCCAAATTTGGATCTCTTTAATGAGTCCTACAGCACATTCTTACTCGATTTTGTTCTCGGGTTTGTAGATTAAAATCGAGTAGAAACATGTTGTAGTAGTACTTGTTAAAGGAGCTACTCAAGCCCTAAAGACTACTGAGACTATGATCACATTTAGACTATATTGCTAAGAGCTAGATTTAGAAGGATTAAACCTCTTCGAGGACATGGCCTCTGATAGGACGAATTGGAGATGCCATATTATGGATAGAGATACATAAGACCATATAGGGGGTATTTGTTTGCTTATTGACCTTTAGACGGATAGAAATAAGTGGACATATAGGGTGCATGTAATTGTATGTCATCTAGTAAGAGTAGAATGTAGTTATATAGTTTGTTCGTTATCTGTGTAGGCATTTATTTATTATCGTATGTACGTAGGGTTTTATTATGCAGTTATGTAGTTTGTTCGTCATCTGTTTTATTATTATTAGTTTTATTATTATTAGTTTTTTTTCTCTTTTTTTTGAGCTGGGGGTCTCCACGGAAACAATCTCCCCACCTCAGTGGTGGGGGTATGATTGCGTACATCCCACTCTTCCCAGATCCTGCCTAAAGGCGGGATATACTGGGTATGTTTGGTTTGGTTTGCTTATGCTGATGACATACTTATCTTCTGTCGAGGCTCTAAACCTGCCATTGATGCAGCACTTGGAATTCTTCACAAACATGAAGCCGTGTTTGGTCAACTGTTTAATATACACAAAAGCAGTTTTATATCTCCTTCCAGATTGTCTGAGACGAGAACAAATCTCATCCAGCAATGGACGGGATTCCAAAAAGCTTCCCTCCATACTGTCTATCTAGGAGCTCCCCTGTACATAGGAAGAAAATCTCCATCATTGTTCTCTAGCCTAATCTCAAAAATACAAAAGAAGCTAGATGGTTGGTCCTCGTCAAATCTATCCAGTGGGGGTAGATTGATATCAATTAAACATGTACTTCTCAGCATGCCTATATTTCTCATGATGGTTCTAAGTCCCCCTGCTGAAGTCATTAAGACTATAGAATCCCTACTAGCAAGCTTCTTTTGGGGCTGGTCAGATGCCAGGAAAAAATATCAATGGAAATCTTCGGCTAACATCTGTATAACATATGCAGAGGGAGGTTTGGGCTGCAGAAATCTACACGATATAGACAAGGTATTTAGCATAAAACTGTGGTGGAGACTGAGACAACATAACAGCTTATGGTCAGATTTCATGCTCAGAAAGTATTGCACAAATTTTGATCCTACCTGTGCAGTACACAAAGCCTCAGACTCCCATTGCTGGAAAAGAATTCTATGAGTTAAAAAGATTATGTTACAACACACTTTCTGGATCCTGGGTACATAGGACTGCAGTTTTTTCTCAGATGACTGCCATGGAATTCCGCAATTAAAACAGACACTGCATCCATTTATCAGTAATATGCAGGTCAAAGATTTTTGGTTGACTAAGGAATGGAATGAAATGATGATTAGAAGCTACACTCTTCCACAAATCTGCTCAGTTATTGAAGAAATCCCTATATACTCAGACGAGCCAGACCAGATGATATGGAAGTCAAAGGAACATGGGAACTTCTCCATTAAGGCTGCCTGGAGCCAAATCAGACAGAGAAAAGAAAGCAATATCAACTACCAATGGATCTGGGACAGTAACATCCCCATAAAAGTCAGCATTTTTATATGGAAAATATTACACTGCATTGTGGTTGTTGATTGCAATATAAGGAAAAGAGGAATCTCAATTGCTTCTAGATGCTCATGTTGTATCACAACAGGACATATTGAAACTGCCAACCATCTTTTATCAGCAGGAGAGCTTGTAGCACCAGTTTGGAATTTTTTTTTTTAAAAACATCCTGCAATTTTTTTTTTGGTAATTGAATGACTATATTATCACCACAAAAATAGGTATGTACATACGTACAGAGAAGCTAGCATCAGCTTGCAATCTAGCCATCAGACATTCTACCTAACCGAAATATCAGCTATCGGACTAGAAAACTAGCTATCAACATGCTTTCCCCAGCAACCAAAGTATCAGCAAAGCATACAGACTAGAAACTAGAAAAACTAGCTATCAGCATACAGACAGGAGCCGAAGCATCAGCATATAGAAACTAAAAAAGAGACCAAACATCAAAACCTCAGCACCATCATCAAAGCCTCAGATCGAGGCCTCAAAGCATCAGCTCAAAACATCAAAAATGGTCTCAAACCTCAGCTCAAAGCATCAGAGATGCCTCAAATCATCAAAGCATCATAAAAAATCAAAGCCTCAGCTCAAGAAGTCAGGCAGGAACCCATGGTCTGTAACGGGAAACGAATCCAATCAGAGATGGTAGCAGCACTTGGCAATTTTCGGTGGGCTTGCAGCCAATACCACACGTCCAGTTTGATTCGGTCCAGCATTTGTCTGTCTACTTCACCGTCAAACCTAACACAATTTCGATCCCTCCATAGCTGCCAGACCACCGACATCCAGATAGCCTGCCAGGAATCATGCCCCTTCAAGCCTCTGATTCTGCTCATATGCTCCTTCAGATGCTCAACAGGGAAAAATTTGTTTACAACAGAGACGCCAGCCCAGTCATATACCTCAGCCCACATCTCCTTAGCTTGCTGATAGTCGAAAAACAAGTGGGAAGCGCTTTCTACAGAATCAGCACACCAGACACACCTCTTATGGGGCTCCAACAGAGACACACCACGGCTGCTCAAATTGTCCATGGTGGGTAGCCATTCCTGTAACAATCTCCACACAAACAGCTGGATTTTCTTAGGCACAATTTTGCACCAAGCCTTATTCGGCTCCCCAACTACCAGATGCTCAGCCGCAGGTAGTAACTTAGCAACTAACTGGTAAGCAGAACTCACTACATACCTCCCTTGACTGTCCCCATTCCATATCCAGACGTCATCCGCTTCCTCAGAATGTTTGAACTTTTCGATAGTGTTTAGCATAAGCTCCAAGCGATCTTGCTCCCAGTCATGAAGGACTCTTCTAAATGATAACTGCTGTACCACTGAGCTAGTCAGAAAAGCTTGACTCACGAGCATCTCCTTTGTACTGCTTAATCTGTAAAGGTCAGCAAATTGCACAGCCAACCGTCCCTCTCCAGTCCAATTAGAAGTCCAAAAGCAAGATCAATTTCCTGAGCCAATTTGAACTCTTAACTTGCTGATAAAACATCATGCAAATATCACCCACCTCAGACAATCTTGCACACAGACTGGAGGCCTGGCTGATTGGCACCAGCAATAAAACTCTGGTTTTTCTCAGGAGACTGATACCTATGATTATATGCTGGGAAATATGGAAAATGAGATGCAACATCCGTTTTAACTCAAGTCTGCCAAATTCGAGAAATCGTGCAGGGAGGCAAGTATTTTCAACCAGAAACCACTCAAGGACAACACATTATTTAGCAACTAGAACTATCTCTCCTAAGGAAACCACAAACCAGCATGAAACAGATCTAATAGATGCCGCCACAGGCCTCCTTTATTAAATTGAATGTGGATGGAAGCTTCACTGGAATCTCAGTAGGACAAGGAGGTGTATTTCGCACGCATCAAGGAGATGTGGTGCTATCCTTCTTATCTCGTTGCAGCTGCAACACATCTATAGAAGCAAAGGCCCAAGCCCTGCTCACAGGACTCCACTTAGCAGCGCAGAACCATTTTAGATATATAGAAGTGCAAACTGACTCTCTATTACTAGCCAATGGACTTTTGCAGGTCGGAAAGAACCATGGAAGATAAGGCAGCAGCTTAAAGCAATCAACAAGTAGAAGGAGCGTTTCCTAGCATGTTGCATAACACACTATTATCGTGAAACCAACCAAGCAGCGGATTATCTAGCAAGGAAAGGATCAACACAAGCTCACAACAGCATGGTTATTATGGAAGAAATCCCAGATGAATTACAAATGATTTTACAGCAGGACAGGACCACCTCAAACTCCAAAAGACAAAGGAGCTGACACGAATTCACAATGTATTATACAATTCCAAAACCATATGTACCATAAGTCCACATTTGTAAAAGGAGATATAGGTCGTCATACTCTTTCCTCCCCTAAGATTTTCCCTACTAGGAGTTTGCCGAAGGGAGGTTTTAAGGAGATAGAGATATATCATCCTAAAGCTTTTCGTTAGAAGGGTCAGGAGGTGGCCATGTAGATGCACTTCATCAATTTTTCCTATTAAATAAAAGTCTTTTTTCGGAAAAAAATGGAGATAGAAGAAGTTATAGCTGGTGAAGAAATAAAAATCATCCCTGCACCAGAAAAAGTCTCTTGGCTGGAGAAGTTCTTAGTTGGGAGCCCCTGGCCTCTACTGGACATAAGTACAATGGCCAGAATTCTAGAGGAGCATCAATACACTATAGGAGCAACAGTCAGATTAGAAGGTGGGGAGGTCTTACTCAAATTGGAAAAACCAGAGGATAGACCGAGACTATTATGTGATGAAGAAGCTACAAGAAAGCTATGCATAGACAACCTTCGCCCATGGAAGGTGATGGATGGGAAGCTAGTTCGTCCATCTTGGATAAGGATTCGTGGAGCCCCACTAAACTGTTGGTATGAAGAATTTATTGGAGAAATAGCTAATCAGATTGGGGTGGTGATGAAGATAGATGAAAGAACTAGAGATAAAACAGAGATGCAATACGCAAGGATCATGATCCTAACAACTTCAAATAGTAGCACCAACACAACAAAGTTGATTGACCTAGGGTCTGAAAAATTCAGCATTCGAGTCGGAGAAGAAATAAAAATGGTGGTGAACAGGAATCCTATAAGACAGCAGAGACAGAACCTAAGCACAACAGCATTACAAGGTGATAATCTTGAGATGAATCAACAATGGCCGAAATTCGGAGCAATACATCCAAAGACTATCACTGAAAAGGGGAAAGAGCCCCAAGAGCACAATCAGATAAACAAATCAAGGGCTCTGAAAACAGAAATTGAGATAGGACTACACATGGATATAGACAAACAATCAGTAGATACTCGCGAAAAGCACATAGAAATGGATGTTGATTCAGTCAGACAGACTGAGGAATATGCGCCAGAGGCATTTGGAAACTCTGAAGTAGGGAAAACTTCAACAGAAATCAAGTTACTCAAACTGGAAATTTACCAGGAAAGCACCAGGATCAGTCACCGGAATTCAGCTACTGCCCATTGGAGAAATTAGGTGCGGCTTCGTTAATTCCTAACTTGAACTCAGAAATCGAACCCCACCTTACCCAAGATTGTCAACCAAAAAATGAATCGCCAGCCATCAATGTCTGCTCGAGAAGTGAATCGGAACCCGCTACTCCCCAAGGAGACGATCGGCCAAAGTTCAAGGTCTATGAATTAGAAGAAGACACTACTCTCATGGAACTTAATGCAAAGAAAGATGACGATTTGAGAGCGAGATTAAAGGAGTCCCAGATTAATAGGCCATAATTCAATCTGGGAGAAGTGGATTCTAACAGGCCCAATTCTGATCTGAAGGAATTCTGAGAAACAGGAACATCAAATACCGAACGAAGACGAGGCCCAGCTCGAAGATGAGGCCCAGCCGACAGATCCAATGTGATGAAGCCTACTACATTTTGGATTATTGGTGAAGAGGAGACTATAGTGCCAAAATGGTCCAAAAAGCTATGAAATTGAATACCCGTCATGCTAGATCCAAAAAATTGAGGCATCAAAGAGACCAATTGAAGCTGTGAAAACTTCAGAATGCTGAGAGACAAAGACTGATAGAGCAAGAAAAGAACCTTGACGAATTTTACGCAGAATTGTTATTCGAATTTTAGGACCCCAAAAATTCGAGACGGTTTGAGGAGGCCCGACAATGTCTATTGCAATCACAACTGCCTAGGCTGGAATCATTAGAACGGAACTTGGATGAAAAAGCTTAGGACAAGAAAAACCATGTTATGGGGCATGACCCAAAAATGCGATGTAATCTGTAAATTTTTGTTCAGAAATAAAATTTACCTACAAAAAAAACTGTGTGCCTGGTATAGAGAATTTTTTTCCGGTGCCGAACTTATGGTGCCGAATTTGTCGAAATCTATTATTGGTTGTTGGATCCTCGGCCGTTGAAGCACAGATCCAACGGCCAATAATAGATTTCGGCACCATAAGGCAAAATTCGGTACCATAAGTTCGGCACCGGAAAAAAATTCCTGGTATAGAACCCATAGAAATGTGAGAAAGACCTCCGAGGAAACCACGATAAGATAGGGTATCAAAGGAGATTCTCTGGTCTCAATGATGCATAGCAGAGTGGTGGCTCTGTAGTAAAACACGACTAAGATAGCAATGCCATTGCTGAGCATATGGAGCCTATTGATAACCACATTCGTAGTGAGCACGCGACGAACGTTGAGTGGAAGTGAAGCATCCATGGCTTGTTCTCCCTTAATCTGAAACCAAACGAAGGATAGGGAAAAAATCCCCAAATCATAACCCCCAAATTGTGCTAATTCTTCACTCGCATAACTCCGAAAGGAAAAGTCATACTTCAAATCGTCAAAGCACTGCCTAGAAAGAATAGATTACCAGATTCAATTCGTGGCCTGCAGAAGCAACAAGGGTTCGCGCATTAGGCAGAATGCATATACGCTAATGGTTTTTTATGGTGCAACGGAACTGCGGAAGTGAGTTCTCGTGCAAACATACATAGAAGACAACAATCATATTTTTCAAGTATGCCAAGTAACACAAGAAATTTCGGGAAGAATCAATACTATTCGGAATAACCTACAAGCTACAACACATCCAGGGCCACTCCAAGCCAAGCCACCATGAATCACCAATAAAGTATAGCTCCCAATATTTGCGGAAACAAATTGTATCATTTGGCAAAGCATAAATCATGTGCATTTTTACAGTGTGGAACCACATTGAGAATTAATTCTGATCAACTTCACCCATATGGAGAACTGAGGAGATCACCATGAGAACAATGCGATGCTCGGAGGCGGCCCACATGAAACCTATGGATCCAACCACCAGATGGAACAAGGAGGGCCATCTGGAGGCGAACAACGAGAGGAAGGAGCCTTTGTAGAGTTTGAAGGAGTCCGACCATCAATGAACAAAGACAAGCCAAAATTTGAAAAGCCAAAATTTAAATTTTGAAATTTGAATGGTCTTTCTTGCACTCCGGCCACCTGCTTCTGCTCCAGCCACCTGCTAGCGCTCTGCTCCGGGCTCCTGCTCAGACCTCCTGCCCCGGCCTCCTGCTTCTGCTCCGGCCCCCTTCTGGTGCTCCGGCCCCCTTCTGGTGCTCCGGCCTCCTGCTTGTACTCTGTTATGCTTGTGCCCTGTTTGTCGGATGTCTGCCTTCCTCCTGCTCTGCTCGCCGGACTCCCAGCCCATGCTATGTGTTCAGGCTCTGTTCGTGTGGTTCGCGCCCTGATGCTCATGCTTTGTTCGCCGAATTCCGGAAAGCCTCTCTGCTCCTGTCGGAATGTCCCTCTGCTCATGCTATTCTCCGGCACCGTCCTGCACGTACTGCTCCTGCTCCGCTCGTGCCCTGTTCTGCCATGCCTATCTCTCTGTTCTGCTCGTGCTCCGGCTCGGATCCTGTGTGTTCCGGTGGTTCCTGCTCCTACTCTGCGCGTGCTCATGTCTCTCTGCTCCCTTGTCTGGCTCTGGTGGTCTCTCTGTTCGGTTCCCTTCTGCGCTAGTGTGCTCTGGTTGTAGTTTCCCTGGTCTGGCCGGCGCTCCTGCGGCGTCTGTCTCCTGCTCGTGTTCCGGCATCATCTCCCCGTTCTGCCTGGCCATCCTACGGTGTCTCCCTGAACGTCTCTCTGCTCCGGCATTTTCCCTGTCCAGCCGGGCCTCTCGCCGGCCTCCTACTCTGCTCCACCCCTATTTTGCCTGTCTCCTGCTCTGCTCCGTCCCTGCTCGCCGGCCTACTTCCTACTCGCCGGCGCATTTTGGTCGGCCGTCTTCCTGTTCGTGGCCGCAATGTTTCCTGCTTGGGCCAACCCTAATGGTTGGCCCATCACCTGTCTCAGAACTGGGCTATGGATTGGCCCAGAAGTTTATTAGTTTTTTTAATGTTCTTTAAATTTATTAGTGTGCCCACTTTTGGGACTTGATTTTTGTATTGTGTAAATATTTTATTTGGAATAGAATGGAATCCCTTACCTATCAAAAAAAAAATGAACAAAGGCAAGCAGATCGTTGTGGATGAAGGACATGTAGATGAAGGAATGAAGAAGGGGAGTGGACCTTGGTAACTCGAAAGAAGTCAGTATTTCATTGCCTTGGATCCATTCCTACGCACAACCCACCGCAGCCGTTAAAAAAACTAAAATATAACCAAAATTTTCAAATGAGAATGAAGACAACCTCTTTATTCTTTACAAATTTTCCCCCGAGATGGAATGCGAATCATCTTGTAGTCTTTGGGGAGTATGATCTTGTGAAAGATGTGTACATTCCTCCAAAAATTGGAAACGACGGATTTGTCCGATTTGAACTAGTGGAGCAGCCAACGTCTTTGGCAAGGCGAATCAATGGACGAAACCTGCAAGGATATTCATTGCAAGTGAATGTAGCACGTTATCAACCTCAGAATGATGTGTTGTGGGTGAACGCGCAAATCTGGAGGCCAAAAGCAGCAACTAAACAAATACCAATTCCTAAGATGGCCAATGTAGTTGCAGGTCTGTCCTATGCGCGAGTTGTAGGGGATATCACTTCGCCGATCCCAAAGAGTACTACATTTGTGCGAGATGGGTACCACACTACTGCTAATCAATGTTCTAGAACTAGTCGGTCAAATCCACCCAGTTGTCCCATTTTTTGGCTAAATAATATGGTGGGGCGGTCCCGGTGGTGGGGCGGCCGCCCCAACCGACAAGGCGGACAAACGGTTCAACAAGACATGGGCCAAACAAATTTATACTTCTTAGAACTTGGGCTTCAAGTTTTATAATTAAAATCCAAAACCCAGAAATTAAACATTTTTTTTTAATTTTATAAACTTGGGAATCAAGTTTAAAACACAAAATCCTCAAAATAGGCTTAATAGGTGTGCTGCAAAAGTTTCAAGGTAGGCCCTTATTTATAGGTGAGGGTGGCGCTCCCCACCTTTCACACGAATTTTTTTCTGGTCGAGAATGGTTGGGACCATATTAATGAGATAGGTTCAGGATGGCCATTCTGGCCGTCGGATTAAAATTTGACGGTTAGATGTAAAACACTTTGGGCCGTTGGATTATATTAGACGGACGAGATTAGCCATCGTGGACCTATCTCATTAATCTGATTCTAACCATTCTTGACAAAAAAATTTTGGGGGAGCTTCATCCTCACCTATAAATAAGAGGGCCTACCTTCCAAGTTTCCTGTGCTCCCATTATGCTTATTTTGAGGATTTTGCGTTTAAATTTAAAAATAAAAATTTAAAAGATAGTTGGTTTAAAAAAACAATTAAAAAAATTTTAAAAAATCTTTTTTGGCAGTGGAACGCCACCGCGGCGGCCGTTAAGGTGCCCGAGGTGCTGGGCGGCTCCTGGCCGCCCCGCCTCCACCCGACGCTTTCTCATACACTGCTGCTGATGATCAAAAGTGGCTTCAACATGAACTTGTTGCCAGGAGAGCAGGCAATGAAGATGGTGGATAGTACGATGAGGTCATGTGGATTTATTGATTTTAACCTGAAGATGTTAAGGGATGATACAATACTGATTCAGGGTCTTAAGGGTAACAAATCTAAACAACTCTGGGAACTTAGTTCAAATCTACTTTTCCATGTTATCCATCCTTGGGAAATAGACTCTGATTTGGAAGTACGCAAAGTTTGGATACGCATTCGTGGAGTTGCATTACACTGTTGGAATGAGCCACGCTGAAGCAAATTTGGATCAATTATTCGTGTGGATGGTGACACAATTAGACATGAGGAGTTGCGCTGGTGTCGATTGCATTTGATTATTACATGGATAAAATCCTTGAATGGTCCAGAAAGTGTGACTATTGATGGCAAATACTATGAAATCTGGATTAAAGAGGAAGAACATACAGTTGTCGGTACTGCAGAAAGTTCATAACTGAAAAAATCACATGTAGCTTTGCCGGGCAAGTTGCATGACTCACCTAAAAAAATTAAATGCTTTACCACAAATTGTTATGGAAAGAAATTAAGACGGCATAACAACCCCACAATTACAGGAGGCGGTATTTTTGAATTTCAAGTCTCGGGGGTTCAGTCAATTGCAAAGGGAACTGCAATTTTGAATCTTCAAATCCCTACAATTCAGCAAGTTGATGAATTTTCGCCCAATTTGGTGCATCTATTCAAGTCACCGGGAATTCAAGTCTGTAGACATAACGAGTTAATGGATGTTCCCGTTAGGAGTGCTGAAGATATTTCTATTCAGGGGAACGAAAATCTATTACTAGGGTTACCAAAAGAAGTTGGCACTCAAATAGCCCTGCCAACGGATCACGAAGAATTAATATCCCTGGGGGCTAAAGTCTTGGAGCGTATTTAAAGCATCACACCAGACCAATCATTAACTTTGGTCCTTTATCTAGAATACTATTTTTGCCCGACTGCAAAGAAAATAGACGAACAAGAGCTGAGAGACTGCGACAGAAAAGAAAGAATAAGAGAACCTCACAACGAACCAACTTGCAGGTAGGGTATTCATCACACCCACTGCCTGAGCCGAGGTCTGAGGCTCAACTGCATCAAGATGCTATTGAAATAGTTCGATTGGGGAATCTACTTGAAATTACCGTTGATAACTCTCATTTGGATAAATTGATCATGATGGAGAAAAGAAATTCCGAAGCTGCCGTTTAACCTGAGGATTGGAGCTGCTCATCGGAGTTGTTGAAGTACATGAAGTCACTGAAGAATCAATATTGAATTGTGGTGCCAAGAAGGAAGAAGCAGAGTTGAAAGTCGTGGTTTAACATGGCTTACGCTTTTTTATCCTAATTGTTTTTTTTCTCCTGTTTTCTTATATCCCATGTATAGATGAGCCCAATGGGCTTATACACACATTTATATAAAAGATGCACACACTAGTCGAATGTAGAGCAGAGCAATGTAAAGAACCTTCCGCTATTTTTCGCTTGTCTTCTGGTCTTATGAATTACCGAGTTGTTGGTTTATTGTAAATTTGTAACTCTTCAGTGGAACAGAGTATGTTTTCTATGCATAAATGAAGCTGGTGTTTCTATTCTGAACTCTTATGTGCAGTTATTTGGTTTCTTAAAATGGTATCGGAGCATTAGGGTTTCGATATCGGAACAATCTTGGTGATATTTGGATGGATTTCTGTGTTAATCCATATTTTTTCTTCTATTAATCCCTGCGCCAGTCTTGTAGATATATCGGAGAATTCTTGGCGATATTTGGTTGGATTTCTGTGTTAATCCATACTTTTACTTCTATTAATCTCTACACCTGTCTTGTAGCTATCCACAGAACTTGAAAACGCCTGAATTATATCAAGAAGATCATGGGAAAGTTGCGAAGGAGACTGTTCTGGCTCAGAAAAACACTGGATCTGGAAGCTCTTCTAGGAGTAAAGGTTCCTTTCAAATCCGCAATTCTAATGAACCAGGAATGTCCCTGGTTACTGTGCCACTGACCACCAAAAATTATCAATCCTCGAGTAGGGTCATAAGAATGGCCTTAGGAGCAAAACGTAAAGAGATGTTCATAGATGAATTTTTTGAGCCTCCAGTAGACGAGACATCTGAAGAATTCTTGGCATGGAAGAGTGTGGATCTTATGGTTGCATAGTGGATTTATAACTCTATCGACAAGGAAGTGCTAGAAGGTTTTCCATATATGACAACCAGTGCGAAGGAGTTATGGATAGAGTTAAGGGAAAGATTAGGACAATACAACGGTCCTATGGTTTTTCGCCTTCGCAGAGAGATCGCCTTGATCAAGCAAGGAAATGATTCTATCACAAAGTATTACAATCGGCTAAAGGGATTATGGGATGAACTGAATATCGCCAGACCCATGGCAAAATGCAGATGCGGTCTGATGGTAGCTCACATTGAGGAGGAACGAACAATGAAATTTATGTTTGGTTTGAATTATGATTTTGAGCAAGTTTCTAGTCAGATTCTTGCATCTGACCCAATGCCTAGTCTGAATAAAGTCTATTCTTTAATCTGGACTGTTGAACAACAAAATGAAGAAATGGAAAGCAAGACGAATCTTTTGGGCATAAATGAGCAAGGAGCATTGATGGTGAGGTCTTATGGAGGATATAGAGGAGGTAACAATGCAAATGCTAACATAAAGTGGTCTGGTTCCGGGAACAAAGGTAACATTTTTGGAGGAAGATCAGATATAAGATATGATCATTGTGGAGTGGTTGGTCATATAATGGCTGAATGTTTTAAGCTAAAATCGGGTGAATTCTGTAATGTCAAGGGACATTCTATGACATATTGTTATAAACTGAAGCAAAGAAAGCAATTGTCTGGTGGTCAGCATGCTCAAGCTCACGTTGCAACCTCACCCGTGGCTGTAAGTTCTTACTCTGCTGAAGATCAACCAAGTATGGCTGACTTGGTGAAACTTGTTCAAGCTCAAAGTCTTCAGTTGGAAGCCTTGAAGGATGCCATTAATTTTGGGCACGACAAAGAAGGACCACTGGACTTGGGAGGATCCGAGCACACTGTTAAAACCTTTTTACATGCTTTGTCAGTTTCTTCATTAATAAAACTAGGAGCATGGGTGATACACACGGGTGCAACTAGTCATATGTGCCGAGATATGACCCTATTGAATTCTTGCAAGAAAGTATCTGATGATCTGTCTATTACACAGGCAAATGGTGAACTTGCCTATGTTAACTTGATGTCAGTGTTCTAAAAGGCGGAAAGCGGTGGCGGGACGCCCGAGGTCCGCCCAGCGCCTCGGGTGCCTTGGAAGCCGCCTTAGCGCCACCCCGGGGCTTGGCCTTTTTTTGGTGGGGTGGGGTGGGGGAGTTCCATTCAATTTATTTTGTGCGTTACTGTTAAGTGTTAACTGTTAACTAGTTTGTATCTTACTCTCACTGTCCAGCCATGAGCAACACCAAGATAGATCTTAACAAAGCTTTCAACATAGATAACCAAAAAAAGTAGAATAATCAATGATGACAAACGTATTCTTGAAATCTATGTTCAACACATACCTCAAGTTTTGGTTATGTGGTTTATTAACAAGTTGAAACACCATTTTCTTTCATGATGAAAAACCAAAGTTGCAGCAAAGATTTTCGACAACTATTTCATTAGAACATATACTGCAGCAAACAAAATTTGCAAAACAGCAGTGCACCCAAAATCTGCCAAAAATCAGTGCATAACAATCTGCCAAAAATCAGTGAACTGCAACAATCAAAAGTTCTGAACTGCAACAATCAAAAGTTCTGAACTGCAACAATCAAAAGTTCTGAACTGC